>JAATLQ010037750.1:0-46252 GCA_013421005.1 Heliconius erato x Heliconius himera | reverse complement strand
TTGAACTTGACCGAAAATGTTGATTATTTTATAGATTATATAAAAAGGCCTAAAAACGTGCTTTCTATGTATATTCTGTATACCAATTATATATTTAACTAATAATATATGTTACCAATTTAAAGACTATACAGGAGCTAATATAAGTTATTTTACAAAGAATATCGTGAGTACTTATCCAAATCAATTAATTAATAATTAAGGCTGTTTGTAATATCTATATTTCTTAAATGAATAATCATGTAATTCAAGCGGGCAAAGCCGCGAGCAGGCCGCTAGTTTTTAATAATAATGAAAAATGAGAAATTGTAGAATTTTCTCAATTTACTACTCTATTTTCAAAAATCAAGTTTTTTAAAAGAAAACAAATGACATAGAGAAACACTAAATAATATCAAAATGTGAATCTACTATACACGTAAACGCTATGCAGTCAGTAATACGTACATACGTGCACCGTACAGGCGTATCTGATATTCCAAACTGTTTGTAAATCCATCCTCATATTTCCATCAGAGTTCAATACATCAATCAAAACGAATGACTTTTACTGATTACACCACGTTTCATGAGATACTGGATGAACTGACTTCATTTATGAAAACGGAGCTATCGCGTCAATATTGTTTACAGGTTTGGTACATTTTTGTTTTAAAATTCTTTTTTTATCAGGTTCACAGTGTATCCCTCACACAGCAGGGTGGGCAGAGGGAACCTAGTTTTAAGACACGCCGTTTCTGAATTTCTGCAGAATTTTTCGAGGCTTTGCGTGTAGAGTGGCAGAACTCAATGCCGCGCTTAGTCACGATACCAGAGCGAATAAAAAGAAATTAAAATTTATATAAATAT
Organism: Heliconius erato x Heliconius himera; assembly: GCA_013421005.1. Classification (NCBI taxonomy): domain Eukaryota; kingdom Metazoa; phylum Arthropoda; class Insecta; order Lepidoptera; family Nymphalidae; genus Heliconius; species Heliconius erato x Heliconius himera. The sequence goes on along the minus strand of JAATLQ010037750.1, from coordinate 45,403 downwards.
TTCATTTCCATAAGCGGAGATCGAACCCATTACCAGTTGCGTTTACAGTCACACTTTAATCCCCTACGCCACGACTGGTCTCAATATGTCATTATTATATGAAATTTCAAAAACGTCACATCGTCATCTTAGTATCAACCTGCTAACCTATTAAGAAAATTATCAGGAGAGACAAACAACGTTTTTAAAATAATATATAACTCAATCCATCGATCAGCCTAAAATAATACGAAATATATATATCTACTCATAGATATATTTTGTATTATTATTGAGTTTTACAATGTCAAAAATGTATTTGCCTTTTCTATTATATGAAATAAAATTTAGGTTAACTATGTTTTTACATTGTCGAATGGTATAAAAATATATATACCGAAAAAACCTATAACGGTGTCAGCAGGTTTAAACTCAAAACACACGAGATATCTATAGTAAAATCGTCGTGGTACAGTGTAACTATCGTTGAATCGCGGTCGTGCAGGATAACGTGTGTGAGTGTAATACTGATGAGTTTGATTTCCACTCGGATTTATATTTCTTGTATACTATATTATATATAGCTTTTTATGGTACATGTTTCGACTACAAACCAATAAAATGTCTCAAATTATTAAATATCAATAAATACTTACTTATTAAGAAAACGTATAAACATTTTGAACGTAGCGGGATTTGAACCCGCGCCTCTTTGGAAACCGTCTAAGTATGAAGTGAACGTATGGCTTAGTTGATCAGAGCGCTTGGACGGTTTCCAAGGAGGCGTGGGTTCAAATCCCGCTACGTTCAAAATTTTTATACGTTTGCTTAATAAGTATTTTTTCTTTTCTAAGTGTGGAATAACATTTAACAAACATGTTAAAAAAACAATAAATACTTTATGCCAATCCTATAATGATATATATATATCATATATAAATAAAGTCAGAACATGTTAAAATGTAAAAAATTGTTGATTAAAATTTAAGCATCCACGAGGATAGATACAAAATCATATGAGACAAGTTCAACCAAGAAAAGATAACAACAATGACCTTCTAAGCTGTTATAATACCATAATACTAAAAAGTAATAGAATAATAAACACTAAGCCACTAAGAATATAAGTAACTTAATAAACGATATTAATTTTTATATCCATAATCAAATAAGACAACACGTTCTTGTTACAGGACCCACCAACTTGTACCAACGTTACTTTACAATATGACCAAAAATATGGGCCATAATCGCTTATATAAATTAAAATTAAAAAAATTAATCAGTTTCACGCTGTATCCCGCACACAGCACGTTAGGCAGAGGGAACCTAGTGTAAAGACACTCCGTTCCCCACTTTCTGCCGAATTCTGGAGGCATTGCGTGTTGAGTGGCAGAACTCGACGCCGCGCTTAACCTCGCCACCAGAGCGAAGAAATGGAAATATAAATTTAAGTAAATATTTCATCTCCTCGAGTGTCGATCGAACTCACAACCGTCGCGTTTTAGTCACACCCTTGTGCATCTGCGCCACGACGGCCTATAACTAGCTAACTAGCTTAATAAACTTATCAATTTTTATACCTATAATTTAATAAACCAAACACGTTCTCGTTCTTATTACACGACCCATGAATTTGAGCCATCGTAACTTTACAATATGAACAAAATTATATGCTGTAATCGGTTGTATGACTTGACTTAATAATATACAATTGGAACCTTTCATTTTGACCCTTTTCTTTTAATTACGCAGCCTTTATACTGCGACGTTATTACCGTTTCTTTTCATATCTATCTTTTTAGGTATGTATCTTTTTTCATATTTATCTTTTTACTTTATAAGGTAACGGTTTATGCGTTATCTTGTCTATAAAAAGAGATTTAATCTGCCGAAAAATTGAGGTTATGTCCTTTTTATTATTTTAGTATATTGTTATTTATTAGATTAAATAATATTCTGTGAATATGTAAGATAATTTTAAAATTATTTACAAAGTACAAGTGGCGAAACTCAACGCCGCGTTTCGCCTCGATACCAGAGCGAAGAAATGAAAATATAAATGTTAGTAAAAATTTTATCCCATCGAGTGGGGATCGAACCCACAACCAGTCGATTTTATAGTGACACTTGGAATGCAGTTAGTTATCTTGTGAGTTTCATCAACGTAAAATTAAAACTTAATTAAAATACATAGTCAGTTGAAAAAAAACTTCGAATTTTTAACAATCCGTAATAAATTTTTACTTATAAATCTTATATAGTTCAAATTCCAATTGCCCTTTTCTCTTTGTAAGTCCTAAGAGACTTTAGAGCATGGGCGTATCTAGAGATATTTTCTGAGAGAGTGCAGAACTTTAGCCTTGAACAAATATGTTCGTATAAATGTTTATTTTTTTATTTTTGAGATTTATTTTTTGGTTAATATAATTTATGGGGTAGGCACCAAACTATTCTGGGGTGGGCACGGATCAACCTATTCCTATGCCCATACTTTAGGGCAAGTAAACCTACGTCAATTTAACTAGCGTTAATCATTTTGAAAGACAAGCATATTAGCACTGTGATTATGATAATGCATATTTATGTTTAAAAAATACAACTAAAAATACAATGAATTTTTAGTTAAGAGAAATTTTAAAAGTTAGTTAAAATTTTGTGTAGGTGAGTTATTTTCCAATAAAAAATATAAAGTTTTCTCATTCTATTTTGATTCATATAACATAACATAAAAAGTATATACAGATTTTAAATGAAACTATTTTAACCGGATTAATCGCGTATATTTTAGTTTATACATTTTTGGAAACCCGCACCGTTTTGGTAACCCTATTTTTGAGGCCAGTCGTGGCGCAGCGGCACAAAGCGTGATTGTAAAACCGACTGGTTGTGGGTTCGATCCCCACTCGAGGAGATGAAATATTTACTTAAATTTATATTTCCATTTCTTCGCTCTGGTGACTAGGCAAAGCGCGGCGTTGAGTTCTGCCACTCAACACGTAATGCCCCCAGAATTTGGCAGAAAATGGGGAACGGAGTGTTAACACTAGGTCCTCTCTGCCTACCCTGCAGTGTGCGGGATACAGCGTGAAGCTGATTTTATTTGATTTATGGAAACCCGTAGATTAAGATGATCTCAGTCTACCCGTGACCACGGACCACTGCAAAGTGTTCGAAACGTTGGGTATCCAAAAAAAATTAAAATCTTAAATAAACGCGATTAATCCGATTAAAATAATTTAATTTAAAATGTGTAATTATCCTAAAAATCAAAGAACTTATTAAGTATATACAGCATTAGGTGCATAGTGTGTAAAACTAAAAAGCACCTCTAAAATGCGCCAAGTTATTACTTCAGCGTAATGTTCACAGTCGATACATGTTGAAAGTCATAAAAATCTTTTATCGCGCTATATGCACATTTTACTGTACACTATCACTTTAAACTATTTTGTAAAGGATGTCATTTCGAGTGCAGCGTTGCATGCTATGGGAGTTTCGTAATTTATTTTCAATATTGTATTATCGGTATTCTGTAAGTATTAATAAGGTGCCGTCGTGGCCCAGTGGCATAAGGGTGTGACTGAAACGCGACGGTTGTGGGTTCGATCCTCATTCGAGGATATGAATTGTTATTTCTTAATATTTTCATTTCTTCGCTCTGGCACCAAGGCAAAAGTCCGACATTGAAATCGCCACTTAACACGCAATGCCTCGAAAAATTCGGTGGAAAGTGGAGAACGGAATGTCTTATCACTATGTTCCCTCTGCTACCCTGCTGTATGCGGGATGCAGCGTGAAGCTGATTTAATCTGATTTATACGTATTAACTGTAGATCTTATATTTGTTTGTATTTGATCGATGTGAAAACTGTGGTATTATTATATCTATTCAATAATTTTACTATATTGTTGTTTCATTATAAACACTATGTTGAATGATTTGAGGCCAGTCGTGGCGCAGCGGCACAAAGTGTGACTGTAAAACCGACTGGTTGTGGCTTCGATCCCCACTCGAGGAGATGAAATATTTACTTAAATTTATATTTCCATTTCTTCGCTCTGGTGTCGAGGCTAAGCGCGGCGTTGAGTTCTGCAACTCAACACGCAATGCCTTCAGAACTGGGCAGAAAGTGAGGAGCGGAGTATCTTTACACTAGGTTCCCTCTGCCTACCCTGCTGTGTGCGGGATACAGTGTGAAGCTGATTTTTTAAATGATTTCAAATTTCGAAATCTTTTCTTTCATATTTTCTCTGTGATGTCTAGGCAAAGCGCGGGGTTAAGTTTCACCACTTAACACACCATGTCTCCAGAATTGGGAGGAAAATGGGGAACTGAGTATCTTAACACTTGATTTCCTCTACCTACCCTGCTGTGTGCGGGATACTTACTACCTGATAAGCCCCCGTTATCTTATACGGGCAACACAACTGAATTTCAATGACATGCTTAATTTGCTTACAACTGAGATTTATCATTTTAGCGATGCAGTACTTAGTTAGTCATTCAAATCTTTGACCTAAACTTTTAAATCTAATATTCTATTTATATAATATAAATTTTAATATAATATTATAATTAAAAAAAATTGCGTTGTTACGCTCTATCCATTTCCGGAGAATCATTCTCAAAACGTAAAATAATCAAGAACATAGTCACATATTATTAGGCATTTTTTCCTAAAGCTGATGCCAAAATGTATGAAAATTTAAATATCAATAAATAACAAAAGAAATAATCTAACATAACTGAGATCGGCTTATATAACTTGTTTAGTAGTAGCGAGGCAAATGGCAGCTATTGTAGTTGACCTGACAGCGACGTGTATGTGAAATTGAGCGGAAAATATCAATGAAAACAGCGGATTTAATTAACGCACCGTCCTGTGATAATATTTATATTCATATTACTAATATGAATATAAATATTATCATATTGAGGCCAGTCGTGGCGCAGCGGCACCAAGTGTGACTGTAAAACCGACTGGTTGTGGGTTCAATCTCCACTGGAGGAGATGAAATATTTACTTAAATTTATATTTCCATTTCTTCGCTCTGGTGTCGAGGCTAAGCGGCGTTGATTTCTGCCACTCAACACGCAATGACTTCAGAATTCGGCAGAAAGGGGGGAACGGAATGTCTTAACACTAGGTTCCCTCTGCCTACCCTGCTAATAAAAAAAATATTACTAATATTTATGTTGCTGTATAGCGTGCTAATATTAATATTGACATACATACATACAGACATACTAGTAGATATATATGTTAGTTTGCTTGTTTACTTTTATTTATTTATATGAAGCTTCACGCTGTATCCCGACTATAGTAGGGTTGGTAGAGAAAACGTAGTGTTGAGACACTCCACTGCCCATTTTGCGTCGATTTTTTGAGGTATTCAGTTTTCAGTAGCGTAACTCAATGCTGCGTTTTGCTTTGTTACCATAACAAGGAAATGAAAATATTAATAAATAATAATTAATTTCCTTGGATTGCAATTGAAACTAAAACCGTCTCGTACACAGCCAAACGCTTGTGCCACTGCGCCACAATGGCCTAAATAACATGAATATACTGTATCTATTAACAATTTTACTATAATACAGTTCTTCTATGAAGTAGGTAAATCATCAGAATAAATTTCAAGGGGTTAGATTTTAATTTTATATTCAAGTACCTACATAAACAGAAAGGCGAATGGATATTAATCGATATTATTAACGAACGAAATGGGGAACTAAAGTCTTAACACTAGATTCCCTCTGCCTACACTGCAGTGTGCCTGCGTGCTGCTGCTAATGTGGCAAGAAGCTAAAAAATATATAAATTGTAACTTTACGGAGTATTTAATAAAAAACGAATTTCACAAATAACAAAAAAGTACTTATTTAGAAAACGTATAAAAAATTTGAATGGCCTCGCCGACTCGAACCCGCGCCTCCTGGAAACCGATCCGGTCGGTTGCGAGTTGCAGGTCGAGGCACGGATTCGAGTCCAACTAAGTACGTCCAAACTTTCATACGTTTTCTAAATAAGTATTTTTCTTTCCTTAATGTGAAATAACACTTTAAAAATGTAAAAAATAAACAAAAAAAAAGAATATTAAATAACATATCTTTGTTATTATATTATAATGTAATGTAAAGAGCACGGAATAAATAAAACAGAGCTATCGCTGCTCTATTTATTTATGAGTAAGAGTATAATTGAGTTCACGGTGCTTTATAACATTGTATACAGCAGTACTAGCGTTTGATGGTTAGTATTTGAAATAAGTTATTTTTAGGAATAATAAAACATTCTGTTTAGTTTCTAAATTATTATTTTTTTTTGTATTTTATTGTAGTCATGAGTTCAATGACATGATTATGTAGAACGCTACAGGTTGTGGATTCGATTCGCAGTCGAGGTAATTTCCTCGGTCTGGTAACGAGGGTAAGCGCGGCGCTTAGTTTCGCCACGAACTCCCGAATTTGGAGGAAAGTGGAGAACAGAAGTGTCTTAATTTTAGTGTTTTAATGAAAATTCTTAACATTTTGGTTGTAAATGATAGATTATCTTGGTTTTAAGGATATTATATCATTTGTAAATTCTTATTCCAGTTTTATCTCAATATAAGAAGGTCTCTTCTCATTCTACTTGACCTAACGATCTTAATAGATCAACAAAGTTAAGTGGAAAGACCGCCATTTATATGAGTAAAGTTACTTCGTGACTAAAATTAGGTTTTCTAAAGTATTAAGCAGCGATCTCTATTAAATCTTAAATTTAAAAAGATTCATATAGTACATTATGATTGAATAGAAATAATAATAATTTCTAAAATGTAAATAGCCATTGCTGCGTAGAATTCCGCCACTTAACATGCAATTCTTCTAAAATTTCGCGTAAAGTGGGAAACGGAGTGCCTTAACACTATATGTTTTTTGCCTATCCTGCTATATGCGGGATACAGCGTGAATCTAAATAAATAGTAATGGGATCCGAAACTTGACCCGGCAATTTGATAATTTTGCTTCTTATTGTTACTATTGTTGATTACAAATTCCAAATGCTAATCGAAGCTACTACTATCGACATCACATATTCTTATATATAACCTGAAACACTGTTTCAGAATTTAATCTAATAATATTAGAGTAAAGAGGTTATCTTTAATGTTCTAGATGCTCGCGCTAAATTACTTTCAAAAGGAATTAGGTCGGTAACTAACTTTTTACTGTTAATGCTATCGGAACACTCATTTTAATGAAAATACCTTTAGTTAGCACTTGTTGTGTTAACGAGAACGTTGGATATTTTCTTAATAATAAACGAATTTGTGTTAAAATATTTGAAGATACGAAATAACACTATTACATAAATATTTGAAGAATTTAATAATACCATAATATTTTAATATTATGTTCATGTCATTTTGAATAATAATTTTATACGAATTCGGATTCCTATACGAAGAAATATAATATATAATTATGTTGAGCAAAGCGCAGCATTGAGTTCCGCCACTCCACAGGCAATGCCTGTAAAATTAGATGAAAAATGGGGAGCGGAGTGTTTTAACACTAGTCTCCCTATGCTTTGAAAATAAATTATTATAAAAATGTTAAAACAGGCGGAAGCACAAAATATTTGTAATATAATACGAGTCCATATAAATTACTTCTACTTCACCCCTTAACCTCTGTGGACATTGCTATGTTGTCTCTTACTTACAGTATAATAAACACACGAACAACCCTTATTTAGTAAATATAGTAAACATATATTTTCATGTTCTATACCTACAGATACCTTTCAGAACAACAGTAGGTATCTAATTTCCATTTTCTACATAAGAATTATATTTTTTTTCCAAAACATTTTTTTATTTCAACATACCCCTAATAACCGATAGGCATAGAAAACCCAGTGTCAACTTAGAAAAGAAAATTACAATATTGACTTATAACATTGAGACGCGTATTTATAAATCGCACTCAAGTCTGACATCGATCTTGAGATGCCATTTCCATTCATAAAACTATAACCTATGAAAGAAAACGGCATCTTAAAATCGGTCTCAGATATAAGTAGTCTCAGATCGGTTTATAAATACGGGCCTAAGAAATTTCGAATGTATAATAATTGAGATTAGTAATAACAAAAAAAGGTCAAGTGTGAATCGCACTCGCTCATTGAGGTTTCCGTACCAATTTCAGTATTGAATGTCAACAAGAAATTACAAAAATTGGCAAACTTAAGTTTGCGGCCATACGCACTCTTTTTATATGAAATGAACTACAAATATAAGTTTGTAAAAATTTTTTTGTCTATGAAATATCTAAAAATTTTCACTTTTTAGATTGCTTCCTTTATTTATATTGTTAGTTCTGACTATATACTAACTATTTTATTTCATAATTGTAGGTACACGAGAAGTATCCTATAGATTTTGATTATGCGGAAAATTTTATACAAAATGCAGCTTAAACGATGCATAAATTATCCGCGTTGACTTAGTAGCTTAATTTTCTATATGCTTCAAAAAAATATAGATTTCAATATTTTATATAAATTTCAGCTTAGTACCTCCAAGCGACAAACTGATCCTATAAGGATACCGTTTTCACCTTTTGAGGCAGGGAACCCTAAAAACGAATAAAAAGTAAAAATCAAAAAGAGTTGACTATACTGACACATGAAAGGTTCACGCGGTGACGCAGGTTCAAACTGAGGCCGCGAGCGCTATGAACTCAAGTAAACAATGTCTGTTGTTTTTATACGAAAGCGATGTCAGAAAAAATGTGTACACATTTCTGTTTTAGAAACGGAATATTGTGAATCGAATCGAATCAGATGGAATGGAAATAACGGTTTTGTGATACTTTTTTACTCGATAACGGCTATTAAACGAAGGGTAATGTGTTTAACCAATTTCGAGTGGCTTCGTTGTGGTGAATGTGTAAATATTAGTGTAATATACGGCTGTACATTAAAATACGTGTAGTCGTATATATTTTTAATATGTTATTTCTATAATTATGGAAAATAATATATGTCATTCCGTGCCTCCTGGAAACCGACCTGGTCGATTTCCAGGAGGCGCGGGTTCGAGTCCCGCTACGTTCAAATTTTTATACGTTTTCTAAATAACAATTTTTCTTTTGGTAAGTGTGGATTAACACTTTAACATAAAAAAATGTAAAAAATATATGTCATTATTTAATATTTATTTTGTAATGTATTGCAAACAGATGAAATTGAGAATATAGTAAGTAATAAATCAGGTAGATCTTTCCAAAAGAAATTAGAGCGGACGATTATTAAAATCATGGTTTTAAAACACAAACATTTTATATTATTTTGTAAACATAAAAATCAATTGATCTAATTAAGAAGAAGTCTGTGCCGCTTAACAACTAATAAAAAAATATAAGAACAAGAGTATTACTTAAACGCAACTTAACTTTATTGCATATTAGCTAAACAGTACTTGAACGCTATTCAAGAGTCGCAGGTTCGAGTCCCGCTACCTATACGGTTAAAATAAAAAAAAATCCTATACATTTTATTCCTTAATATAAAAATAGGCAGGAATAAGCGATTTACTTAGAAACTGAATTTTAAACTATATTCAAATTAAACTTAAACTCAACTCGTAATTCAATTCCCTTTAGTGAGATTAAATTATTTCTGTTCGAACTTTGCTTAAGAAGTTAGTTTCATTTTGCGTGTAGCTTTGTATTAAATGTATATACAAAGTAATTTATAAGATTTTATTTAAAAAAAATCTGCTTCACGCTGTATTTACATAACAGGGTAGGCAGAGGAACCCTGGGGTTAAGATACTTCGTTCCTCACAAAATTTAAATAAATAATTCATTTCCACGAGCGGGGAACGAACCCTCAACCAGTTGCGTCTATTGTCACACTTTGTGCCACTGCGCCACGACTGATTTTATTTATTCAATATATTTAATTTATATCTAAAGTTGTAATAATATCTACAAGTATTATAAAACTAAACAGTTTGTATGGTTGAATACACAAATCTCAGTAACTATTAGTACGAATAAGAAATAGTTTGTGTTGAATAGGCTTAGTCAAAATTACTACGGCCGCTTAGAATGTATCATGTATAAGACAGAGACTCTTTGAGAGTTAAAAGGTAGTATAATTTATTATTAATTATTATAATTTTATATTACTTTTAGCCTCTTCTTCACATCCTGCACACAGAGGGAATATATAGGATACTCTACTTTTTAGTATAATCACATATATCGAGGAAAAGTTCTTCACCTTCATTTCCTTAAAATAAGAACAACGGTAATTGGTTTTGTTAGAAACATAAAAGTATTAAAACTTCGTTATATTAGGTAAACAACAAGACGTTGTTGTCTAAGAAAGTTTATATCAAAAATTTATATGAGCAAAATTTTAAAAACATAGCGCTACACATACGTTTTACTCTGTGTTGCATTTTTTCTCGCATACTAGAAACCGATAGAATATATTTATGCCGCTGCAGCACCTGATTTTGAGACATTGAATATATTGTTTACTTTGTCTCAAAAGAACTTAACGCAGCAATTTGTCTCATTAGTGAGGATATGAAAAAAATACCTGTTAAGTGCAAGTTGGACCTGCCTACCGAGTCTTCCGTACTAATTTCAGGATTGTAGGTCAACGGGAAGTACAACATTTTTCAATTAATTTTCCTTTATTCGTATTGTGAGTTCTCACTTCGTGAAAAATTTCATAATTATGGGTCCACGATAAGTGTCTTATAGATTTTGATAACACAACAGACACTGTCCTATTGCGCCACGCTGGCTTATAATAAATCTATGCACAAAGGCTCTCCTAATTATATCTAATAAAAGCACGAACGAAATAATGAAAAACAAAACTGTTTTCATTCTATATTTCAGCTAAAAGCTACAGAGAGAATAACAAATAAGAGATGTATCTGTGTTGTGTGGTGCTAAGTGTTCAGTAATTAACCCTCTGAGTGTGGGCGGCGGGACTCTGGTGGTTGATTGATTATTATAATTAATTTTGTTTCTGCGTTTATTTTTTCATATATTTTACCTTTTACAAAGTTATTTCTATTTTAACACAAAACATTTAGTTTTCTTTCCTTTATTATCAGTTTCGTTACACATAGACACTCCACTCCTCATTTTTCGCCGAATTCTGGAGGCATTACGTGTTGAGTGGTGGAATATCACGCTTTGCCCTAACAATTTGTTGAATAGTGCCAAGTATATTCAATAAAAAAAATAGATAACAGATAAAAAAATAAAACAAACGTCTCTATGTCACTTTTGACTCTTCTAATTCTCTTTTCTCAAAACCTAATAACTATAATATTAATAATTCTTCAGTATGAAATAAATTGAATTTGAAATTATATTTATATTAACTTCACATGCTACCCTCATCACTATACCTTATAACTTTGAAGTATTTCATTCTGTAATTAATTTTCCACATATTTGACGTATCTAATTAAAAGTTGCTTGAAACAATATGTTTCTCTTTTTACCTTGACTATTTTCCCAGATATACTTTATATATATTAGTAAAGTTGGTGGAGCGAACCTAGTGTTATTACATTCCCTTCTCCTCTTTTCACAATTTTTTTTCTTCCGTGCTTTATCTCTTAAAGCTGGGAAGTTATCATTTTCCCGAGAGATCAAATACATTATATTTTTTATTGCAACCTTTATTTAAATTGAATTCCAAATTTCTGTTTTATCAAAGACAAACCAAAATGAAAATAATGTTTTTTTTATAATATAAATTATTTTAATAACCAAATATAAAAAAAAAATAATACCCAAAAAAAAGTACAAATATCTACGGGTTATTAAAAAACTTAATTAACTAATACAAATATACTATACCATGTGAAACTGACAATTCATTAAAATCTGCGGTTATCCACTATTGGTGATGCTATCATGATTTTACAGTCGTTTAGTGTTTGAAGTCTAAATAATGTGACCAATATGTAATTTTATTGGTAATCATTACACAATTTAAATTAAACTATTATTTGTACTTTAGGCATTTAACCCGGCGTTAGTCGATTTGGATCTGTGAGACCCGACATTATATTTCGCTTATAGTTTAGTTACTACACTTGTCGTATTACTTTATTTTTCTTGGTGGCTGGCGCTGTTTCATTCGTCGCAAATAAAATATCAGCCTTGCAGGGCCGAAGAGGGAGTTGTACGAGTTCGAAGCTTAAAGGGATATCTGAGACCCATCCCCCAGTTAGTGCTAATATAATAATACTTATTTACCCTAATACCTAAAAAAGTAAAATTGAATTAGCTTATATCTAATAAGAGGGTCTGTGAGACCCACTCCGCAGTCAGGGTAAAACTTTTCGACCCTCATAATTGCAGGTTAAGTCATACATCACGTATAAGTCATGCTTTAAATTTCTAAATATAAGATACATTTTCAAAAAGATTTGAAATTTTTTTTTAATTTTTTCATAGGCAGTTTTATTTAACATAAATTACCGTTAGCAATTATTTCACAATATGTGTAGGTGTTAATTATAAAAAAATCTTTAGTGTCTAAATAATAGTACAAAATATGGTAAAAGATGAAATGCTAATATTAAGAAATATTAATTTAACAGAAGCTAGAAGACAAAAGAAGTAAACGTAGAGAATTTTAATCAAATAACCAACAGTGTATGTGGTCACAATCAACAATATGAAGGATCTTTAACAAAGGAGGGCTTTATCCGCAGGAAAGTGACTGAAACTAATCGGTTTCTCGTTCTCATCTTTCAGTGCCATTATAACATTTTATTAATACAGACGGCGATACATTTAGGGTGTCATAGCGCAGTGGCAGACAGATTATGGGTTTGATTCTCACTCGAAAAAAAATTTTTTTTTTTTCGTGAGGCCGACGTGGCCCTGGGGCACAAGGGTATGACTGTGACACGGCGGTTTCTTCGCTCTGGCATCAAAAGGCAAAAGATCGGCGTATAGTTCCGCCACTCAAGTCATACGAAGCTGTGTGCGGGATACAACGTGAAAGTTATAATACTCGATGATGATATTTCAATATAAAGGTACTTCACCTTTACATTTATAAATAAATTGGAAATTAATCAAAGTAAAATAGTGCAATTAAATTTGATAAGTCGTTTAGATTAGCTTGTACAAAAAATATTTTAAAAAATCTCATATATCTTCCATATACAGACATCGATCAGTTTACACAACATTTTATTATAAATATAGATTACTTTATGGAATATATAAACACTCTGTATTACAAGTAACTATAACAAGAAACAAAATATACGAGACAAAGAAAATTGGCTATGGATTCTTGGGAAGCGGCAGAACTTTGTAAATCAAGATTTAATTTTGTGGAGTTCGTGTTTGTGCAAATTCAAAGATCATAATTAAACCTATTTAAAAGGAAAAGTTATTTATTTTAATATTATTATTTAACTAATTATAAAATAAGAGTGTGGTTACAACGAACCTATAATAATTACAGGTAATACGATAATTATAGGTTAGAATCTTAAAGAGGTAATAATCAATGATTTATATTACAACGGTTTACGTATTCTATTAAGCCGATTTTTAGTTACTTAATGTGTATAAGAGACTGCAAACTTAAAAAAGGAAGTAGATATCTTAATATCTAATTTACTATAAATTTTCTCAGCCAGCTCAGCATTTAGGGAAAAAGTAATAAAGATTTTTTATAACTTTACATTGTATCCAGCACATAATAGGATAGGCAGCAAATGTTAAGATATCCCGTTCCCACTTTCTGCCGTATTCTGGTAGCATTACGTGCTTAGTGGCAAAATTCAACGTTGCGCTTATCACGTTATCAAAGTAAAGAATCGTATCTTTAAAATATAATATTTAATATTTCATTACATCGATCGAGAATCGAACCCACAGCCTGTTGCGTTTGCAGTCGCACGCTTGTACCCCTGCGCCACAATTGGCCTCATAAATATATTAATAGAGAATAATAAAAAAAACAACTTTCGTCATTATGAAAGATAACATTGTGAACCCTTAAAAGAGTTCATCGATCAAAGCAGCGCCAGTCAAAACACCAAGAATATTTCAGAATGAATATTCTCTTGTATTTTTACACGTTTCAACAAAAACTAGAAAATTACAAACAAGCTTTTACGATTAGTGCTTTTGTATTTTGGCGTCGAGATTTTAAATATATTTAACATTTTATTTTAGTTTCATCCTGTATTCCGCACTTAACAGAGTAGGATGAGGGAGCCTGGTATGACACAAACATCCTTTATATCGCCAGATGTCACAACGGTTATTTAAAAATTAGATAAACTGCGTTATAATAGCAAGTCTACATTTTACATATAATATTCCTAAAAAATAAAGATCCTAACTATGCCTTGTAAAAAGAACCAAACAGCATTTTACTAAACTACTTTATAGTTGAGGCCAGTCGTGGCGCAGGGGCACAAAGTGTGACTGTAAAACGGGTACGGGTACGGGTGTACGGGTTGTGGGCTCGATCCCTATCTTCTACACTCTGGTGTCGAGGTAAAGCACGGCGTTGAGTTGAGGTCTCCAGAACTCGGCGGGAAGTGGGGAACGAAGTGTCTTAACACTAATTTCCTTCTGCCTACCCTGCTGTGTGCGCGTACGGTACAGCGTGAAGCTGATTTATTTATTTAATTTTATTTATTTCAAGCTTCAATCTTACATATAATATCCCCAAAATATATATACATATACATATATATATATTTATTTCTTATAAAATGAAGCAAACAGCATTTTTTTAAAAATTTACTGGAAATCGCCTAAATTAGTTACTAAAGTACTAATTTTCAGATCTTCCACCCACAAACGGCCGTTCAACATTAAAATATTCATGAGCTAGAACGCGTACAATCATTATCGTAATTGGTTTCCACGGTTGGTCTCCGTCGATGTATTGCAATTAACAATTAGCGGTCCGCCATTTTACTTTGTAATAAATTAAATTATCTACGTTTTGCGTGTGCAAGCTGTTGTTTTTTGGGGTTCACGCTGTATCCCGCACGTAGCAGGGTAGGCAGGGAAAGACTAGAGTTAAGATACTTCGCTCTTCCCGCTGAATTTTCGGGGTATTGCGTGTTAATTGGCGGAACTCGACGCCTCGCATTTGTTTTCTTTTTATTACACGGCTTATAAACTTAAAGGTCTTAAACTCATCTGTTGTATATCAATAATGCTCTATTCATTTATATAAAATATATTAAATAGACTTATATAAAGTAAAAAAAATATTATGTTATTCCATTTCTGTATAAAATTTTATTAAATTAGCTCAAATATTATCGTTTTAAAAACAAATGTGTAGACGTATGAAGTTCAAACAGCAATACCAAAAAACCGTACCTACGTAGAAATTTGAATAACAAGTATATAAAAATGTAAAAAATATATATATATTGTACAAAATTACTTTTATTACAAGATATAGTTATTTACTTATTTAGAAAACGAATAAAAATTTTAACGCAGCGGGATTCGAACCCTCGCCTCTTGAACACCGTCCAAGCGCTATGGCTAAGCCTTATGTTCTCATCAAGCAACGTCGAAATTCTTATACGTTTGTCACAATTTCATTATGTTGTTATCATTTTTGTAGGTGGATTTTTACATATTTTTTCTTTTTTAAATGTGGAATAACACTTTAAAAATGTTTTTTTTTTAATAAATAGCATGCTCTCTTGTCAGACGATAATTCTTAGCAATTGTTTTTCTGTAGCGGAAATTAATAGAGGACGGATCTACAAATATTTTATTTATATAAATACATATATTCTTCACAGGCTTCCTCTCACTAATGAATTAATTCTTGTTAGATATTATGATTGATGAAATGTAACGTAATCAATCAGTGCTATATAATGTCAGTTATGTAAGATTTCTTCAACAGACTGACAAGCCTCGTTTATCAAGTTGACATTGGATTTAAATTTAGACTAGTTTTAAAATAAAAACTATACTAATTAAATAATCATCTAAAAAACCGAGAATATTTTAAATATTTTCAAATAAATAAATAAAATGCTTTTCGATACAAATTAATTTTATTGTAACTTTAATTTCATACACTAGACATATTAACAACGAATGGATTTAAATTTAAATTTTCTTAAGCTTTTACTTTAAGAGATCAATCTTCATATATAATTTTCGTAGTTTTTATTGTTTACCTTAGCAAAAACAGAATTTATACTTATTAAAAGTTGAAAAGGCGAGCTAAAGCACAATTTAAATTTAATAAAACATCACGCCCCCATATACTGAACCCTAAAAAAACAATACAATTCGATTACACTTCTCAAATTAATTGAGATATTTCGATTGCTCTTGAACGAAGAAAAAAAATGTCAGTTAAGTATAAGGACAATATACGAATTGAAATATGAACAGCCTTACGACAGCAAGTTTCTGAGAGCATTAATTGCTCTCTTCGTAATTGCGAAGTACGTTTGATTTATGGAAGGTACGCTCAGACTTTCCCAGTGGCAAAGGCTTATGTGTATTTGTAATAATGTTTTTTTTTAGATTCACGCTCTTTCCCGCATGGCACAGGATAGGCAGAAGGAGAATAGTGTTCAGACACTCCGTTCCTCGCTTACTGTGGAGACAATGTGTGTGTGCAATAAGTTAAAGTATAAATTAGTAGATTGAAAATGAGGCGGCACGAAGTGTGACTGTAAAATCGACTGGTTGTGAGTTCGATCCCCACTCGAGGAGATGAAATATTTACTTAAATTTATATTTCCATTTCTTCGCTCTGGTGTCGAGGTTAAGCGCGGCGTTGAGTTCTGCCACTCAACACGCAATGCCTCCAGAACTCGGCAGAAAGTGGGGAGCGAGGTATCTTAACACTAGGTTCCCTCTGCCTACCCTGCTGTGTGCGGGATAAAGCGTGCAGCTCAAAAAAAAAAAGAAAAAGTAAACAGAATGACTAATCACTATTTTTGTGAACACCAATATTTTAGATTATATATCTAAAATATATACCACAATAAAAAATATTGATAAATAAACTGTTTTAATTAAAGTCGTAAACTTGAGCTATTAAAGGCCTATTTCATAGTCGAACCATGAAATGTAATTAAACATTTTAATACTCACCAAAGGAAATTAAGTTTGAAATTAATTTCACATGAAACGATCTCGGCTTGAAGGCTTTTATATGTATAGAGATATGTTGTCATTAATATCTGTATTTAATTAAACAACTTTATATCATACATGTTTTACATCTTATTAGAAATAAAACTAAGACTTTATGAATTTAGACATAATTAATATTTTCATTTTCCCTGCTCTAGTGATGAGAGGAAGCGCGGCGTTGTGTTCCGCCATTCAACACGCAATGCGTCTAGAATTCAACGGAAACGAAAAAAAAAGAATTTTTAAATAAGCTTTAATTCAAAGGGTAAGTTTTTATTTTGGTACACTAAAATAAAAATAATAATTTTATAAAAGTATCTCGCAAGGAATTAAATTATTTTTACTTCTCTGTTTTATATGAGCTTGCGGTGTTCATTTTTGATTAATACAACAATATTGATTATATTATGTAATTTCATTGTCATCAGAACTGTCCAAATCTCAGCTCAATCGGACACAGGGAAGTGGTTTAAATTGCTATAGCTTTAAATATTTCACATACACTATCATATCAACTTAAATAAAAACTTAATCAGCTTCACGCTGTATCCCGCATACAGCAGGGTAGGCAGATAGAACCTAGTTTTAAGACACTCCATTCCCCACTTTCTGCCGAATTCTGGAGGCATTGCGTGTTGGTTGGCAGAACTCAACGACGCGCTTAGCCTCGACACCAGAGCGAAGAAATGGAAATATAAATTTAAGTAAATATTTCATCTCCTCAAATGGGGATCGGACCCACAATCAGTCGGTTGTACAGTCACACTTCGTGCCGCTGCGTCACGACTGACTTCAAAAACTTGAAATAACTAATACACAAATAGACGTAATTTGTGCTAAAAACCAAAAATTTAATACGATTTGATCTTTGCGCAGCAATCGCTAACCTTAAAATTAAAGAGTTTTTGCTAAAAGTTTGAGAACAAAAGCAAGTTCAGGAAAAACTGAAATTCAACCGACGAGTAGCAATTGGGAACTAGGTCGGCAACATTCTGTGTTCGTACAAAGTTAAATGTATATTAATTTAGTACAAATGCAAAGAGAAAAATATATATATTTCTGTGGACCGCCATTGTCGTACTTAACTTTCTATTAGATTACACGATTATACTTTTATATTTTTAACATAAATTACTTATAGTGTAGTAATAGATGTCACTGTAATTACGAGGACCTCATTTGATATTGTTTCCATTATCAATTGTATTAGGTGGCGGTAGTGTGCTGCGGCTTTTCCGGTGGATTTCCAATATAAGCACAAACGACACGGCATTCGTGTGTGTATGTGTATGTGTGTGTGTGTGGGACCTACATAGAGATTTTGAACTGGAATCGATTAACAAGCACTGCAAGCGCCTAGCGACGCGCTACTTTGAGCGCGCAGGCTCGCACGCGAACCCCCTAATAAAAACGGCGTGTGATTACACACCCAACGCGCACCCTAAAAGATGACGCCCGCGAAGCGTCCCTTTAGACCCCGATGACGCCATTACGGTAGCAAACGCCCCGTATATAGGTAGGAGACACACTCACTACACATACACGACACAAACACCGTCGTCGAAGGAATCGACGACGAAGTCCAGTTTATTCCACGGCTCGGCCGCGTCTCGGCGCGGTCGGACCCAGCGGTTAGGGACCGATAGCTCCCTTAGATTAGTCAAATTTTTTGTCCCCGCGGCTTCTCGTCGCGGCTGGCTTTGTTTAGCATAGGGAAAATCCCCAGCCCGCTCGACGATTGTAAGCCGAGGTTCGAGCCCCGCAGGGGGCGCCCTTATAGTCGTCGACTCCTCTCAAGCAGCCAGGTAGTGCTTGCATTTCTTGTGGGACAGAGTACCTTCTTCCCTACCCACCCGGTGTCGCTGTAAAGGCCAATAGGGCTAACAGCAAATACCTCAAGTTCGAAAAAAAAAAAAAAAAGGCATTCGTGTTCATTACGTCCTAAGTATTTGTCGATACAACTTGTCATTAGAATTAATATTTAAATATGGTAACTACGAATGTATATAGAATTAAATTGTGTAGAACAAGAGTATTATAATAAAGTCATTGTAAAAGATGGATTTTGTGTTTCATTTGTTGGTTCATCTGACAATATACACATTATACGTGAAATGGAATATAGAATATCTAGAACTTTATTATTTTGTTAAATATTTTAAACAAAAATATTTTATTAAGTAATTGACTAGACAGAGAAAACCTAATACCACTAAGACAAAGCAGGCCGAGAGCATTAACATTAAGGAACTACTCTATAACGCATATAAGACTATCTTGTCATGTCCCTCGTCGTTATGGAAAATCCCGTGAACTCTTAGTCTATAATGTTAAGACACTCCTTTCTCCACTCTCGACCCATTTTTTAAACATTGCGTGTTAGAGTTGCAACAGTGTCTGAGTCTAGGCGAGATAGCTGCGGGTACTCGGAGGAGAGAATTATTTCATTTCATCTCTCTAGTAAGATAAAGCACGGCGTTGGGTTCCTTCATACATTAATTTTATTTTCAGTAAAAATAAAATAAACAAGGAACATGATAAACAAAAAAATGATAATACTCCAATACTATTTATGTATGCATAAGTACAATCAAAATAAAAAGACTTTTTCGAAAATTATTGTACAATTTTTAATTGTTTTTTTTGCATACCACAATTATTTTTCAAAGAAATATATATTCAATTAGACACACACCTCTTTTTTCTCTCCTTTCTTAGACTAATTAAATTAAATTAGCTTCACGCTGTATCCCGCACACAGCAGAGTAGGCAGAGGGAACCTAGTGTTAATAATTAAAACGAAAAATTAAAAAAAAAGCTTAATATACATTTTATTTCATAGATATAAACATTTAATTTATACTTATATTTAATTAAAAAATGCGCGTAAATTGTAAATGATTTCCATAAAATTTAATTAATTGTTTACGACTTTTGGGTGCGCCAGTCTAGTCTATTACTTCGGGTTGAAATTTATTTCATCATCATTATAATTCATTTCAAATGGAGTGTGAAAATATAGTATAAAAAGTTATACATTCATTAAAAAATATTACAGGAATATACACTCGAGGAAATTAAATATTTATTTACATTTATATTTCTTAGCTCTGTCGAGGCAAAGCGCAGCGTAGAGTTCCGCCGCTCAACACTCAATGCCTCCAGAATTCGGCAGAAAGTGGGGAATGGAGTGTCTAAACACTTTCCTCTGCCTACCCTGCTGTGTGGGGGATACAGCGTAAAGCAGAAAAAAAAACGTTTATTAAATAGGTAAAATAGAATTTGCGAAGATTATTTTTAGTGTTTTCTTGTAAAAGTGGTCATAGTTACAGGTTTGTTTCATGCATTTCTTGTTTTATGTTATAACAATATATTTATTTTCCCTTTAAAATAACCTCAGTGATAACTAAAACTAAAGCGAGTAGAAAATATTGATCTATCATCAGCAAAAATATTCGAAGGGTAATAATCTCTCTTACAAATTCTCTAATGGTACGAACGTGACTTTTAAACGAAATTCTAGCGATAAAGTGCGATAGTCCTTAAATATTTGATAGATAAAGTGTTTTATAACATTCGAAATTATGACTTTTACTTTGTAAAATTAATTTAAAAAATATCTAGCTTTAGCTTTAACGTTCTAGTTAATTATAATTGACAGGAAAAAAAATAATAAAACATTAACGCCAAAGCTTATTATTTATGATAATGTTGGTACACTTATTATTGATAATGTTTTTTTCCCGCTTCACGCTGTATCCTGTATGTAGCACGGTAAACAGAAGGAGCCTAATGTTAAGACAATCCGCTCCCCACAATCCACCGAATTACGGAAGCATTGCGTTTTAAGTGGCGAAACTTAACGCCGCGCTTTGCAATTATACTAGAACGAAGAAATGAAATTATTAAATATTTCATTTTCTCGAGTGGAAATCGAACCCACAACCACCAACCCTTAACGATTGATATTTGTTTGATGATTGACGTTGTTTTAGAAATTACCAACAAAAAATATAAAAAATGCAACAAGCTATACATTTTTTTACGTAAACCAGGTGTTGATACGAACAGAAAATTGATCACGAAGTAAACGTAACATATATGACTGCCGTTTAAAGAAGCACACTACAATGTATTAAAATAATACATTGTAAGGAGCTTAAGGATCTGTTAAATATTGATATATGTATAGTGGTGGCAGGTGCACAAGAGTGTGGTTGAAAACGTGACTGGTTGTGGGTTTGATTCCCACTAGAAGAAATGAAATATTTAATATTAAAATTTTCCCAATCTGGTAACGAGGCAAAACACGGCGTTGAATTCCGCCACTCAACACATAATGCTTGCATGCCTTTCACTAGGTTCCCAGGTTCCTCCTGCCTATTATGCTATCAGCAGGATACATCGTGAAGTTAAAAAATAAGTGCATAGTAGCTAGAGCATAATAAAAAAGATTGAACTTAAATCAATACAGATAGTTCTATAAGAAATAATAAAAATGCTATAAATATCCTGTAGCAAATAATTTTGTTAAAATTAATTATCTGGAAACAGCTGAAATGCCAGCAGATATTTTAACCAAAAGTTGAGCATCTGTCAAACATAAATATTTTACTGAAAAACTTGGCATTCTACCTGTTTCACAATATTTATATTTTTTTTCTGTTGTGACTTTAGCTAATTTAGGTTATTTATTAATTTTGTTAAGCGGAAGTGTTAACCTTATAACAAAATATAAAAAATATTTTCCACTAGAGCCATCTGTATCCAAGTTATGTAATTATATTTACATTACAATAAATGTCAGTCTCTTCTAAAACGTCTACTGCGTATTATTTATTATATCCAATTTATCACATTTATCGTGAAATAAACCTCAAATACACTTTCTTATTATTCAATATTGTTTATTTATACTATTCATCAGTAATATTTTCTTTAATAGAAAATATTATTAATAAGTATATACATATATATGTATATATTTAAATAATTTTTAAAAATGATTTCTATTTTTGTACATTTTTGACTCATTCTCGTCCTAACGACAGGACCTTTTAGCTACAGGGTCGTTTTCAGTTTTCTAATTAGGGCGATGCTAATGGTGTTTCAGTCACTTCATGAAACTTTGTGGTTCAAAGTTCAAACCACAATATAAGCTTAATGTATTGAAGTTTAATTATGAACAAAATGTCAACCATATTTATTAAAATTTTTACATTACATTATACATATGAAAAAATATAGATATTTTTTTATATATTTGTATTGTACATATAAGTAGTATTTTTAGATTGATTACGTCATCGATCATCATTACAAATATATTAAACTTATAATTGGATATCCTACTAATATTATAAAAGTGATTGTGAAGATGGACGTTTGATCCACTTTGACGCAAAAACTACTGAACGAATTTAGATGAAACTTTACAGTTATATATATAGCTTCACGCTGTATCCCGCATTAGCAGGGTAGCCAGAGGAAACATAGTGTTAAGACACGCCGTTCCCCTTTGCGCCGTATTTTTCGAGACATTGCGCGTGGAATGGCGGAACTCAACACTGGGCTTTTGCCTTGATACCAGAGCGAAGAAATTAAAATATTAATCAATAAAAATGTATGTCCCCGAATGGGGATCTAACCGACAGCGTCGAGTTATAGTAACAACCTTTGAGCCCCTGCGCCACGACGGTACCATTTATACAACTTTACAGTTAAATAGCTTATACTTCATCAGAATAACGCAAATTTTATATAATAAAAAAAATTATAGCGGGCGAAGCCGCGTGTGGTATTACCATATACTTATGTATATACGGGATACTGAAACGTACTAACTAGGTAATATTATCAACAACTTCAAGCAATTACAAGCAAACACACAGCCGTTTAGAGCGAAACTCGACTAAAACAGTAGTATTATTTATTGTTTAAACTGCACTGTATTTGCTAAACATAATTCAGTATTGATATTTTAATAGCATATATTTGTGACAATTGTAATGTCGCTTATATTAGTTGCATCAATGTGTTTAGATAATTTATGTTTTATTTATATTAGCTTTCGATTCAGTCTATATCCCGCATTTAGCAAGGTAGGAGTCTAGTGCCTCCACCACCGCTAGTCTGCCGAATTTTGAAGACATTGCGTGTTAAATGGCTGAATTCAACGCCGCGCTGCGCAGCGAAAACAGTGATATGTTAACTACTAATCTTCTTCTTCTATATATATAAAAGGACATGTACCTGACTGACTAAGGTAAGACGCATGCACAGCCGTAACCGCTGTGCGTAGAAACGTGAAATTTGGACAGATGTTTATTTTCGTAATCTGGACATCCACTAAGAAGGGATTTTGAAAAATTTTAACCCTAAAGGGATGTAATAGGGGTTTAACGTTTGTATAGAAAAAAAATTAACTCGGCACCGATTTTTATAAAATTGGAATTCAGACTCTTTAAAATATTTCATTGAATACGTGTTTCATGGTTTTTTAGAATTCACCCCCTAATGGTTCAAATAAGGGGTTGGAGGTTTATATGGAAAAATCTTTAGATAGCCACCGATTTTTATTATAATTTATATTCAGACTGTTAAAAATATTTTATTGAACACGTGCTTCGTGGTTTTTTTTAATTCACCGCTAAGATTGCAGCGGTTATGCGGGCGAAGCTGCGTCCACTAGTACAATATAATATTTTTATTTTATGCACACGCTCTTGTATATATATATATATATATATATATATATATATATATATATATATATATATATATATATATATATATATATAAAAGCAAATCCTATAACAAGAAACACCAAAAATAACACAAATATTCTATTATAGAACGTAAATTCAATTATCAAAGGTATTTTTCAGTGGGCATCTACATACATTTAGTCTTTATTGCAGCAAGAATATCAATCAGTTCGGTGCAACGTTGCAAGAGGCTGCTCTGTTAACGCTAATTAGCCGTTGGGTTCTCTTTCCACGTCAGTTGCAAAATTAACATATCAAAATGGTATATATCATTGGGAATGTATGAATATTTGAATATTCATTTTATTTGCATCGATTGGTAATATGCCAGGCTAGCATATTGAGGCCATCGTGGCGGAGGGGCGGAAGCGTGTGATTGTAAGGCGACGGTTGTGGGTTCGATCACCAATCGGGAGAATGTATGTATCATTTATAAATCATTTCTTCTTGGTACCAAGGTAAAGCACAGCGTTTAGTTTCACCATTCAACACATAAGGCCTATAGAATTCAGCGAAATCGGGCAACGTTGTCTCTTAACACACCGATACAGTGAAGCTTAAAAAAAATATGTAAGCATATTAAAAATATTTTTTAGATTTTTAAAAAACAAATTTAATATAAGATACTCACAATTATCATATTACTACTTGGTGACAAATAGGAATAGAAAAGAAAACATTTTAAATCCTCCTCTAAATATGTCCTCCTTTTTTCAATTTCACTCTGTATCTCGCATGTAGCAAGGTAAACAGAGTTAACATAGTGCTTAGACACTCAGCTCTCCATTTTCCACTGATTTCTGAAGGCATTGGGTGTTGAGTGGTGAAACTCAACGCCACGCTATGCCTGAAAGGAATAAAAATATTCAATATTTAATTTCCTCGAGAGGAAATCGAACCGACGAATCTGTCGCGTTCACGGTCACACGCTTGTGTCCCTATATCCTCATGCCGCCACGACTGGCCTCTATATCCTCATAAATAAGGTATAATTCTGTTGAAATCGGATTTACAATTTCTCTCGCAACAAAGTTTAGAATAATGTGCTTATTCCAGCTCCACCGAAGAAAGGTTAAGCTTACATTGTGTTACGTCTAAAGCACTCCTTCTTCATACTTAAACACTAACTGTTGCGTAATTGAATTATTGAACTTTACAGTTTACGAGCTTTAGTAAAGAACAAAAATGGATCTTACACTTTGTTACACTTTATTATATTTTTTTTTATTTCACGCTGTATCCCGCATACAGCAGGGTAGGCAGAGGGAACCTAACGTCACCACTTTCCTAATTTTCTACACATTGCGTGTCAAATTACGAAACTCATCTTGGTATCAGGGCGAAGAAATGATAAAATATTAATAAATAGTAATTCATTCCCTGTATGGGGATAGTATCCACAACCGTCGCGTTACAGTCACACGCTTGTGCCTTTACGCCACGACCGCTTCTACGTCTTATTACGCCTTATTACACGTAATAAAAAAAAATATTAAAACAACGTGGTCAATCATTCTCCATAAAAAGTATGCAAAAGGCTTTTTTTGTGTATTTAATTAAAGCCTCAATAAAACACTTAATACATTTCATCACACAGTTAACCTAACAAAATCTAAATCCGATAAACATACATAACAAAAAGAAATATGACTATAATAAAGAGAGATAAGAGAGATAGGAGAGGTCATTTCCAATAGACCGTATGATATGCATTGGAGGCCGTATACAAGATTCATTAAGCCGGGGCCAGTCAACCGTCGGTCGTGGGTTTACGTCTCATTTGAGCAAATCGTTTCGTTATTCGTTCTTGCTTATTCAAAGGGTCCCGGACAGAGGGTGAGGAGGTATGTGTTATATTGCTGGAGCTCGTGGTGTGCGGAAATGGTATGGAATGCTTCAAATTACTTACTTGAAGAAATAAAAACCATTTAAAACACTTGGTTCTAGATTTTTTTTCTATCTCGCATGTAGGAGAGGAAGCAGGGGGAGCCTAGTGTTAAGACACTCCGTTGTCGCTGCGCTGCATTTTTTTAACTTTAGCAGTTGCCAAAGTATTCTTTGATTATTGCTACATTCTATTTTTATTCTTAATAAATTTTATTTTATTTTACGCCATTTCCCACTTTTCACAAATTCTGGAGGAATTGCATGTTGAGTGACAGAACTGAACGCCGCACTTTGTCTCGACACCAGAGCGAAAAAATGGAAACATTAAATATTTATTAAATTTCCTTATTTATTTAATTTCCTCGAGTGCAAATTGAACTCACAACTTGTCACATTTACAGTCATACGCTTGCGCCATTGCATAACAATGACTAACATAATTCATTTATAATTCATAAGAAAAAATTGTTGCTAACACACTAACACTATACGGATATGGATTTTAATCTGAAATAAATGATTTTTATTTTATTTTATTTATTGCGCCACGACATGCCTTATTTATTTGAATGCTGAAGTTAAGTAAATAATAAAAAAAAACATCTGGTTTCCATAATAATAAAATGGTTAATTTAATAAAAGCGAAAATTTTGAAATACTGTAACCTTGTAAAAGTACCAGGGTTGTAGCGCAAATACCACTTGTATTATCCTATTATCTGAGGACTAAACATTTCACAGCGCACCCAGATTTCATGCAAAGCAAAATCTCTCTTATATATTAGTCAATAAGGTTCATTTAGCCGTAGTCCCGAGCCTCATTGTATACGCCTTGATTAAATTTGCATTAGTTTACTTGTGCTTAAAGCCTAACCGTTGGAACTATACGTTGTAAGCGAATTCTCAACATATGGCAGTATTTTACTGAATATAAAATTTATTTATTATAGAAGGGTTCGTTATAACATTTTTGAACTTCATATAATTAACATATATATCTATATAGATACAACACGTTATACGAGAAATAAACACTTGAATTTGACTGTTTTTTCATATCGCAATTTTGCACCAATTATTTTACCTTTACGCAGTGTATGCAGAGAGAAGCTATAATTAAAACACTCCGTTCTTTATGCTCCGCCAAACTTTGGAGACATTGCGTGTTGAGTGGCGGAACTCAACCCCGCGGTTTGCCACGACAACAGTTATTTAAATTAATATTTTATAGACAATATTAATTTAAATAAATATTTCGTATACATATGGTAGTGGCGGAACTAAACGCCGCGCTTTGTCTCGACGCCAAAGCAAAGAAATGTAAATATTAAATATTTCACTTCGAGTGGAAATCGAAAACATAACGTTTAAAGTCACACGCTCGTGCCCCTGAGCCACGACTGGCCTTTATCTGATCCCAATTCTTGCACTCGTGAATTAAATCAGCCATACTCATTTATTTGTTCTTTGAAATGTATAATGTAATGGAAAAAAAATGCTTTTAAATGAAACAACTTAACTGGACACGACTACTGCAAAGTGTTCGAAAATTCGGGTTTCCAAAAATGTATAATCCCAAACATACGCGATTAATCCGGTTAAAATAGTTGCATTTAAAATGTGTAAACCAAAGATCTTAAAAATAATCACATATAATGCACTAATACAATATTAAGAAAGTTATTCTATACTATGCTTACACTAAGTCGATAAATAGAATAGGACATCAAATATATAAAGTGAATTTCTTATTTAAGTAAATTTCAATTAAATTATTTATACCCTTATTGTTGAATAACGAATTAGGTCAATGATATATTAATAAATTGCAATTATTTTTAAAAATTTAATAGAAAAGCTCTTCTATCACATAAAATTACTTACAAAATTAATTATTATCTCCCAGCCCTGAATTACGTACCTTCGACAGGTCTAATTAATCTTTAAAAGCGTTGGTAGCAACTGACCACCGCTAATCGATATTTACTCAAATACAGTACAATGGCTTTTGACACAACCTCTTCTTCTAAAATTTGGATGTGATAAAATCGCCATACAATAGAGAAAGCAGAAGGATCCTAGTATTAAGAAACTTCGTTCCCCATTTTCCGTCAAATTCTGGAGGCATTCAGTTTTGTGTGGCAGAACTCAATGCCGCGCTTTGCCACGACAACAGAACGAGAATAGAAATTTAAATAAATATTTAATTTCCTCCAGTGAGGATCGAACCGACAACCAGTCGCGTTAACAGTCACGCACTAGCTCCCCCTGCGCCACGATTGGCCTCATATACATATGATAAAAAATAAAAATATTCCAGATTTACATCAAGAATCGTGGGCGGAAATTTATTCACTGATAAGTCCCACAGTACCGTTCATCCATAAAGCACTTGATTTTTGCGTGGACGTTCTACTCAAATGCATTTTCCCAGGCATAAAAAAATATATTATATATTATCAGCCTTTATATTGTCAATTAATTGGCACAAAGAACTAACTTTAACACGCAGATATTGAAGTAATTAATATTTAAAATATAATATTACACTTTTAGTCCACACGTGAAACTCCAGCATAAAATACTAACAAAGCATTTACTGTCCAAACAAGATTTTCATTATATGCTTGTAAACAAAGCCAAGAACATTTATGCTGGAAACCATTGTTTCCCTGGACTTAGAAATTTAAAGAAAAATAATACAAAGGCTATGTATGTAGGTGCGGTAACATTTAAACTACGGTGTCTTTTAAAGCCAGAAATCTTACGCTTGAACATTTTAATTACATACATTTGTTATTGTGTTTTTAACTGCGGCTTTGGATGTATAAATTAGTTTTTAGCCTAAAATGTTAATTTTATAGTGTTTTATAAATAGTTTTTGTGAGACCATTGTGGCGTAGGCCCAAGCGTGTGCCAGTAACTTTTATGGGTTCTATTCCCACTCGTGGGAATGATTATTATTTATTAATATTTTCGTATCGTCGCTCTGGTACCAAGTTAAAAGGGTAGCGTTGAGCTCCGCCACTTCACACACAATGACTTGATTTTTTTTTCTATCTATTTATATATATACGGGATACAGCGTGAAGTTAAAAAAAACGACGAAAACCCATTTTTCTACCGCATTATTTTTTCATTTTGATTTCATATGAATAACTATTTTAAAGAAATCATAACCACCAATAAAATAAAATAATTCTATTGTAAACAGAATAACTGCCTAAAAAATCCTACCAATTTTCAAGCAGACTAGAACGTGACACATGACATCTAACAACAGGACAATATGTTGGTTCAAAACTTTTACATAAAACTAAATATGTTTATATATTTACAATTAACAATATAAATTATGCAAATATATTACCCCTTCTCTAAATACAATAAATATATTTATATCTTTCTAATCAATAAATAATATTATATTCAAAAAAATATCAAAATATCGCTAAAAAAATATTTTCGCACTCTGTTCCCGCATGTAGCCGGATAAGCAGAGAGAGTCTAGTGTTAAGACACTCCGCTCCCCACTTTTAAAATATTGCAATAATAAATAAAACAAAATAAACATTCAAACATAAAATTTCATTCCACATTTCACTTTAAAACAATATTTTAGTACATACAGAACACGGTTAGCCATAGCTGTAGATAAATTATTAGAACAACCATCCAGTAAAGGCAAACTTGGTCGTGGCCGTTTACACTGATTGCACCCACATGTTTATTGTACAAATAGCGTATAAACGTCCCGTTGCAGTTACTATTGGACTGACAAATGCTAACATTTGGTATTCTTTTACACCTTGTTCTGTTTGAACATTGACTTTGAAAAATGTTTTAGGTAACAAATATATTTATATATTTTTTGAAGCTTTATTTAAAGCTTGAGGCCAGTAAGGGACATAAGGGTGTGAGTATAAACGTGACAAGTTATGAGTTTGATTTCTTGGGTTTCTTGGGTTTGATTTCTTGGTTGGAAACTGGTCGTTGAGTTCCTCCGTTCAAATGCCTCCAGAGTTCGCTGGAAAGTGGGGAGCGGAGTGTCTTAACACTAGGTTCTCTGTATCTACCACGCTGCGTGCGGGACACAACGTGAAGCTATAAAAAAATAATTTAATCTTCTGCAGTTTGTCTGGAAACTGAATACTAAACTGATAACAAGTTAAAGGGAAATAACATAATTTCATTAAGAAAACAAGAAAAAAATAGTATTTATAAAATGACAAAATAATATTAGGTAATATTAAAAGATTGATGTCAAATGATTCCATTTTTTTATTGTGAAAATAGTTTCTAGTTTATATACTATTTATTATTTATATTTTTATTATTATTTATATTTACTATTGTGGTCTCAAGCTTGACCTGCTGACTTTAGACAGTCTAAAACATTTCTCAGCTCTAATCGCCGTACAATGGAGCAATTAGTGCTAGCGTCTATGATACTCTGTGTGCTTTGAAATATTAACCTATATTGTTATGTTTCACTGGAATATATTCATATATTTATGTCTTCGGAGTACAGACCACAATATCTTAAGTCAGCAGCATATATACATATTTCAGAAACTGGTTGTTGGTTTAAATATAAAATAAATTTTACTTTCTAAGTAAAGTAAAAGAGAGAAGAAACATTTTCTTTCACTCAATTTATGGAAAATCTGATTAAAAATAGTTTTTTAGTTGATTATTTAAATTGTTAACAACTTTTATATCTATAGTACATGCCTATTATATATTTTCTTTTAAACATTTCTAGAATAAGAAAAAAAAATAGTTTTTATAATATAAGATCATAACAATATATTCTATAAAAATCCAAGAGTCCAAGATGGACGTTTGACCTAAATCTGAGCTTAACTTCGTAATTGCTAAAACTTCATCTCAACATGAGTACTTAAGTTCTTGTGTGAATTTCTGCAACAGTTTTGCACTAGATTTATAGAAATAATTGTTAACCAACTCCTTCTAAACAATAGAAGATCTAGCATTTTCTATATACGTATAAGAATCAGTATTTTTTAGCTTCACCCTGTATCCCGGACATAGCAGGGTAGACAAAGGAAGCCTGGGAACCTAGCGTTAAGACAACTCGTTTCCTATTAGATATTTCCGTTCCCCACTTCCCAATAAATTATTAAGGCATCGTTACCAAGCGCAGAAATGAAATTATTAAATATTACATTCCTCCAAGTGTAAATCGAACACATATTCGCCGCGTCTATAGCCCTCAATTCATAAATGTTATAAATAAAATTATCTCTACTCCTTATATTATTAATATAAAAATGCACGAAAAATCAGAGAATCTATTTTATTTTATGCTTAAACTTTCACCCAAGTCTAAAACAAAAACATTATTTAACAATATTTTAAGCAAACGAACTTATGTAAATACAGGATTTTTTCTTTTTATTTTTTATTTTTTTTTAGCTTGACGATGTATCCCGCACACAGCAGGTTAGGCAGAGGGAACCTAGTGTTATGACACTCCGTTCCCCACTTTCTGCCGGACTTTGGAGGCATTGCGTGTTGAGTGGCAGAACTCGACGCCGCGCTTTGCCTCGACACAAGAGCGAAGAAATGGAAATATAAATTTAAGTAAATATTTCATCTCCTCGAGTGGGGATCGAACCCACAACCAGTCGGTTTTACAGTCACACTTTGTGCCACTGCGCCACGACTGACCTAATTGAATTATCTTAGTAAATAACTAAAATGATGATTTGGTTCGCGATGTACCCATATAATTAGACGGATCATAACATCGATCGGAAATACCGCAAGCAGCCTGCGGTCGCAGCCGCAAAACCACTAGTACTGGGAAGGCTCGCGTAATTAACCAAGCCTAAATAAATTTATCCTAATTATAAGCTAGTATTATCTATGACTTTTTCTGACTTTATCTTTTTAGAAAAGAAAAGAAAAGACAGCAGCGTAGATAGAGCTAACCTAGTGTTAAAACACTCCGTTCCTCCATTTCCGCTGAATTTTGTGTAAAAAGGCGGAAGTCAACGTCTTGTCTTGATACCAGAGCAAAGAAATGAAAAAAATAAATATTTCATTTTCTCAGTGACACTGTGCCTCTGATTTGATTGTTTTTTTTTTCTGTAATAAAATCAGTCTTTTTTTATATTTGTTTAGTGAATAAAGAATACATAGTCTTAACAAACATAATGTTACGTAAAACGGACTATCTTCTTTTCATCAGATTCATATATTTACTTCTGAGAGAAATTATTATTTGAAATATATTCCAAATGGAATTTGAACTAAACATCGTAAATCATAACTCAAAAATAATTTAGAAATACATACATATAATTGTATAAATGTCGAAGTAGTTGGTGGATATTTGATAGATTGACACCGTGTGGCCTAAAATGGTAAAGGCCATATCGATTTGTGATCGGGTTAGTATTTCCAGCTATCTTGAATATTAATATTTCATTAATATTTGCCTTCATTAGCCAAATTTTATATTATTTCTAAATAAAAATAAATAAAATCAGCTTCACGCACACAGCAGGGTAGGCAGAGGGAACCTAGTGAAAGACACTCCGTTCCCCACTTTCTGCCGAATTCTGGAGGCATTGCGTGTTAAGTGGCAGAACTCAACGCCGCGCTTTGCTTCGACACCAAAGCGAAGAAATGGAAATATAAATTTAAGTAAATATTTCATCTCCTCGAGTGGGGATCGAACCCACAACCAGTCGGTTTACAGTCACACTTTGTGCCACTGCGTCACGACCGGTCTCATATTTCTAAATGTTATAGCAAAATATCATTAAGTATACACATTCAAGTATCTACTGTACAGAAGTTTCGCTGTAGACGGATATGATCATGAAGCTAAACTAGTTATAGCATTTGGACAGTATCCAATAAACGCGGGTTCAAATCGTGCTGCATTAACGTCCTTAAGGTCCGCCGCTCAACACGAAATGCCTCGGCGGAAACTGAGCAACGGAGTGGCTTAACTCAAGGTTCCCTCTGACTACCCTAAATAAAGAAACGATCCCAAAAGTTACTTCCTTGAGTTTTAGATGTTACCCTCAATTTTTTTTTGAGTGAAAAATAACTAAGTTCCATCTACACGTCATACTACGCTACTTACGCGGTGATCAAGGCAGCCATTTCCTTATATAAACTTTAAAAAACCTAACAAATACTAAATAAATAACCGACCTACAATATTAATATAAATAGTTTTTCTTTTTGTTTAATGCATGTTTATGCTAAATTGCTGCTGAATAAATGTATTGAAATAAATGAATATGTAAATTGGCCTCGTTCTCTTTAGCTTCAATAAATACAGATATATATAATTATATTAAATTCGTATACGTCATCGCCCTCCTATTAAAAGTTCCATTAGACAAGTCTGTTCACATTAACGTCTCTAAAGAATCTAGACCAAGTATGACTCATCCTAGTACTAGCGCTTCTTATATATTTATATTTGTAAACGATTTTGGGAGCACATCATTATTACTGAATGTTTATTTGGATGAACGGAAAATTGTAAAATCTATTAATAACTTTTTGTTACAGGTTTTTTTATTTGGTCATTTATTATTTAAAAAATGAAGCTGTCATAATTAATAATAGATTCATTTTTTTCGACTTTTTGCGCAGGGTAAGTAAAAGGAATCTATTGTTAAGACACTCTGTTAACCAATTCTGCCGAATTCTGCAGGCATTGCGTGTTGAGTGGTGGAACTCAGCACCGCGCTATGTCTAGATATCAGGGTGAAGGAATAAAAATATTAAATATTTGTTTTCCTCCTTGCGTTAGGATACAAGCGTTCAACTGTAAACGCAACGGTTGTGAGTTCGATTCCACTCGGAAGAATGAAATATTTAATATATTAATTTTCCTCGCTTTGGTAATGAGGCAAAGAGTAGCGTTGAGTTCCGCCACTCCAGGCACTTCATCAAGAAATCGGCGAAATGTGGGAAACGGAAATGTCTTAACGAAAACCGAATGTCTTAACACTAGGTTGCCAGGTTATCTCTACCTGGCAACCTAGATATTAGATAGAAAACAAGAAAAAGATAGAATTGAAATTTATGTAAAATTTTGTTATACAGACATTTCAATTCTATTATTCTTAAAAGTAATAGACATTATTATTATATTATTTGAATAAATGAAACAAAAAACGTTCCAGGAAATTTTTACTTTATCCAAACAAATCCGCTATTCCACTCATATTTTCATTCAAAGCATAACTTTGTATTCCACGGTCCGATGCAAATTGGTTGCTTTATCATATATAACACAATTTCCTTATAACTTCCAATAACTCTGGTGTTAGGAACTAAATGTTAGAATTAATATCGTAAATATATGAAAGGAGTGTTAAATTAGAGGCCAGTCGTGGCGCAGAAGCACAGAGTGTGAATGTGAACCGACTGGTTGTGGGTTCGATCCGCACTCGAGGAGATTCGCGCTAGTGTCGAGGCAAAGAGCAACGTTGGGTTCCGCCACTCAATAGTAATGCCTCCAGAATTCGGTGGAAAGTGGAGAACGGAGTGTCTTAACACTAGGTTCCTTGCTGCATGCGAGATATAGCGTGAAACTGATAAAAAAATAGGTATATATTCGTATGTCGCGTTTTGAACATAAAGTATGAAATTATGACATGTACTAACTAAGTAGTAGCTATTAATAATCATTCAAAAGACATAACAATTATTATAATTAATTTTGTGGCATTTATTCAAAGCACTAAGTACCAGTTAGTGTCACGGTACATCACATAAATATTTCGTCGGTTTAAGTCATATAAGTTACTTTTTTGCTTCACGCTGTATCCCGCTTACACCAGGGTAAACAGAGGGAGTATTAAGACACTCCGTTTACTATTATCCACCAAATTTTGGATGGATTGCTTATTTAGTGGCGGATCTCAACGCCGCGTTTTGCCCCGACACCAGTGCGGAGAAATAAAATTTCGACGATCCCTAGGTAAAGTAAAATATCAAAATAAAAATTCGCAATGTTTTTATCTCTCGAAAACTATAGTTGTTAGTAGTTCAAAACAGCAATAAAATATACTTCGTTTTTTCCTTTTCGAAACTACCTCGTAACCGTCGATTTTATTTTCTCGAGCGGGGATCGAACCCAAAACCAGTCGCGTTTACAGTCCCACAGTCCCCCTGGACCACGACTGGCCTGATACTGGTCAAATATACACCAAAACAAATTATTATTATTCTAATATAAACTAAAAAATAAATTTAAAATAAAAAAAACAAAAAATATATTTTTTAATTTGTTTACTTGTTTTTAACAATATAACCAAAAAATTGAGTTTGGAGAAATTCTTACGGGAGGTATAAAACGAAAGTCTAAAATATATAACATTTTATTATTTTAGTTTATAAAACATACAGAAATATTAAAAATAAAAATAATTTGGCCTCATTCCACTAGTTTCCATTAGTTTCCACTTAAGTATAGAACACTCTTAAGCTAAGTGGTCACAGTTGTTTCTTAGCACGATAAAGTACGTATGAAGCTTGATGATCACAAGATAGCTTTATATAAATAAAAAAATAAATAAATCAGCTTCACACTGTACTCCGCACACAGCAGGGTAGGCAGTGGGAACCTAGTGTTAAGACACATTGTTCCCCACTTTCTGCTATTTGCTTTATATGATTATTATTATTGAGAGAGGCCTTTATAATCTACTATCTGTATATGAAATAAAAGGATATAAAATCAATTATATTCATGAAATATAGGCCAACAGAACTTTGCCTGTCTGTTATTTAGTTTGTTCGTCAATGGCACAAAAAATAAACGTAATATTATCATAAACGAGTTTTGATGTTAAAATAAATTACAATTTTTATCTTGCTGTTCTATGAACTTTTAGTAAAACATATGAAAACTAATAAAGTAACATTTCTAGAAGTAGTGATAAATATTGGCAAATAAAGCGTGTAGCGAGGCCAGTCGTGGCGGTGCCCCTAACACAAGCTAGCGACTGAACGGGACTAGTTGTTGGTTCAATTCCTACTTGAGGATTCATTTTCTTTTTCTAGAAATGAGGTAAAGCGCGGTGTTGAGTTCCACCACTCAATGCTCAATACCTCCAGAATTCTACGGAAAGATTCTACTACAAAATATATACCATTGACTGAGTAAAACCCAATATAGAGTTTTCTGAATAACTAAATTAATAATACCGTAGTAAATTCAAATTCAAATATACACAAAAGAACTGACTGAGGAAAAACGATCAATAGAGCATTTCCATTTGTGAATTTGATATAAAGATAAATCGATCTCCAATTACTTCTTTCACATTAAATATTAACGATTCTGTAAGAATATATTTTATTAATTGTGTGGAGTATTTGACTGACATTCAAAGGTCACAGGTTCAAATCTAAACATTCGAAGTTTCTATAGAAAATGGCCCGCATTATTTATTTAGAGGAAAATAAATAATAACCTAATAACAAATAATTTACTACTTATACAGGTTTACAACCCTAAAGACATAATATTGATTTGGATATTAAAATGTGTTAAAATTATTAATCAATCATATTAATTAAGAAAGAATTAACTAAATAAATATTGCGTTTTAAGCGTTTAACGTTTTTTTTTTAGTTTAATTTAAAATCATCTCAGTTACTGAATTATTCATAGCTAAGCTCAAAAATTATCGTGTTCTCTCATTTTGGCGCGGCATGGCGTCCAAAGTAGAAATTTAAAAGATATTCTGGTTGCCTTTTTACTTTGAGTTTCATAAGAAAATAAACTTCGTTTTAATGTAATTTTCAACACTTTGACTAAAAGGATGACAATATATATGGAGATTGAAAGATTTAATGTATTTTTTTTACTTAAAAAAAAGATCGTTTGTTTTAAACTTCATTGGGCAATTGCTATAAAATTTAATTTTAAACTTATAATATTATTATAGTTATATTTCTGGTAAAAGCGGTATCCATATTTTTGGAAAAACATTCCTATTTAAAAATATGTATCTTTTTAAATATTTTCTATACAGTAGAAACCATGTTATTACTGAGAAAATAATTTTCTTTAATTCCCTCTTTTAAAATATTATTTATTATCTTAATAATCTTTAACTTCTCAAAGATGTTAGTTTTAATTGGATTATGTTCTTAGATAAAGGAATAAAGGTTAAAGGTTAATCCTACAAAGGTCGTTTGCAAAAACAATATTTTCTTGGTTTTAAAGATAATTATTTGCAAGTATAACGAGGTCTAATGTTTTTGTATTATATTTTTTTAACTTTCATCTCCAATTAGCTACGAAGAATAAGTTCAAAAGATGTTTAGCGATTCATTAAAAGTAATTTTAATCGAAAATTACAGCCAAATTGTGTCGTATAAATTTTTGAGTTAATGTACTAGAGAACCAGGAAAGTAAGACATTTCGTTACCCATTTTCCGCCAAATTCTAAAACCGAATTTGCCTCGACACCAGAGCGAGCAAAATTAATATTTTATTAAATTTTTCATTTCCTCAAATGGGAATCGAACCCAACACCTGTCGTGTTTACACTTTATTCCCTTGCGCAACGACAGGACTTAAAGATTTCAGTTTTTCATTTTATGAGATTTGAATATTTTTACTATTAATAACTTATCATTATCATATACATATGTATATTGCGTCTTATCTCGCTTCAGAATTTTAGCAAATAAAAAAGACTATAAATCTTCTTGATAAAGTGGCTGTAATTCGATATCTGGTAGTCAGGCCCTTAAAAGGGATTTTCTTTATGGCCGATGGCTTTCACAGCAGACGGGTAATATTTTCATCAGATATCGCTGCCATAGCTTTAAAATCGAACTTAGGCCTTTTTGGTCTTAGGTCAGCAGTTCGTAAAAGTTGCCTCCGCATCCCTACTTTAATAGGCCTATAAAAAATATTATTGAAACCACGGTTTTAAACAAGAATATTAATTGAAACGTTTAAAATATGTGCCGTTTTAATGTTACGAGTAAAATACGTGTAGTTTGATAATATATAATTGGTTACGTGACAAAAATATTTAAGTGGTGTAATATCGTGACCTTGTATAATATGTATATGAATTTTCGTGTACGTTGAATGCTATTTCGTAGTTAGTTATACAATTTTTTTTTTGTTATTATACATAGTCTTTTCTTTAGTGACAAAATATTCTGTTTTTTTTTTTTTTGAAATGTTGTTTTCAATATAATGTCTACTATTCTAATAGTTTTAGTTTCGTTTTAGTTTCTAAACTAACACAAAAAAAGTACATTTTGTTAATAGTGTAAATAGCTGCCTCCTATTGTAAATGTAAATTTACTATACTAAAAAATAGTTATGCTTTTATTGGAAAAAAATTAAAGGCTAAACAAATAAACTATGATAGTATAAAAGTGTTTTTCTATTATACATGTATGTATGTTCTAAATATTGCATCGCATATAATTTAATTTAGTTAGATATAAAATTATTTTGTAGAGCACTATGTCGTGATCAGTAGAAATAGTGATACCAAGTCCCGGAATATACATATACATATAAGAAGGGTAGAGAATGCTGTGTGTGGTACCACTCATACCAGGGCGTTCCCGCATTCTTGAGGCGTTGTGTATTGAAAGAGGTAACTCAACGCCGAGCTTCGCCACGTTACCAGAGCGAGAAAATGAAAATATTAAATATTCTATTCCTACGAGAGAAAGTCGAACCCCACAACCGTCGGGTTTGCAGTCGTACGCTTCCCTGAGCCACAACGGCCTTTACTAACCAGAAAATAATAATAAGTGAGCACAATAATTTTTAACAAAAGTATTTATATTTTTTTCCTTCGAACTAAATATCAAAACACTGTAACGATCATGAGTTGCTGTACCAAAAAAAAAGGGAACTTAGGAGTTTCTCAAACATTATATTTAACAGGAACCATGTAAATAACTAAACTAATACAAAAAACATATTTCTTTCACTCAGAGGATCCATTTTCGAAGCTTACTCGTGCAACTAACGTAGCACTCTCAATATCTTGGACGAAAGCGTGTTAAGCCCCCAGCTTTTATTCGCTGAGACCTCCCTTTCCTGGTTACTGAGGAAATATATTCTGTAAGTGCAATTGCAATTGCTACTTTGGAAGCTGATTTCAAGTTATTCTATTGGGTATTAAAAAGAAAATTCTCTTTACGTACTTTTACTAATATTAAAACGATGATGTATGTTTGGCTGAAAGCGCTAATCGTAGGAACTTCTGGTTCGAATTGAAATAAATAAATAAATAAATTTAAGGAAAAAGGCTATTAGGCTATATCACGCTAAGATCAATAGGAGAGAAGTAAATAAAAAAATAAATAAATCAGCTTCACGCTGTATCCCGCACACAGCAGGGTAGGCAGAGGGAACCTAGTGTTAAGACACTCCGTTCCCCACTTTCTACGGAATTTTGGAGGCATTGCGTGTTGAGTGGCAGAACTCAACGCCGCGCTTAACCTCGACACCAGAGCGAAGAAATCGAAATATAAATTTAAGTAAATAATTCATCTCCTCGAGTGGGGATCGAACCCACAACCAGTCGGTTTTACAGTCACACCTCGTGCCGCTGCGGAGAGAAGTAACAATGACAAAAAATTAATTTCTCTAAAAATTCGTTTCTTTAAGTAAGAGAAAACAGTAAAGCTAGATTTATATAAAAGTGAGGTAAAACGTTGTATGTATTATCTAATATTAGACTGCTTATTGTACATGATAGCGTGTTGATATATTTTCACGACGCGCACCGGCTGTCGGGTAGTCTTATATTTATTTATTAAACATACCTACTTTTCATTCATATTTTCGACATATGGCGTTTAAATCCACAGCCACCGTATACAGGACCGTACGTATGAAAGAGCACCGTATGAAAGCGTCAGTGCTCTTTAGAGAAACAGCATATTTTGTAAAATATTTGAACACATTAAGAAATTAATCAAGATACATCAACAGTTTAGACGTAGGAGTTTTACAACGATAATTTTATTATTTATTTTGTTTGAAAAAAACACTTTTTCATTTTTGGGAAAAGAAACATTGTATAAGGTTTTTATAGAGTAGTTAAAAGTATAGTATCATTTAAAGTAGTGCTGATAAAAACACTCTGTATAATCATAAATGTTGCAATAACATCCTAAAGGCCAGCCCTAACCTTATAAATTATCCCACAGCTTAAAGATATCCAAAAGAAGAACATTAAATAACCAGTTTGCGCACCCAAGTTATAACTTTAAGCAAAATAAAGCTGTAAATTCAGTATCATACGACGGCTTCACTATGTATCCCTCATATAGCAGGATAGCCTAGTGTTAAGACTCTCCGCTTCTCACTTTTTGCCGAAGCCTGGAGACATTGTGTATTGAATGGCGGAACTTAAGCCGACACCAGAGCTTAGAAATGAAAATATGAAATATTTCATTTTCTCGAGTGAGGATCGAACCCACAATCTGTCGCGTTTACAGTCACATTTGCACCACTGCGCCACGACTGGAAAAAGGAATTTTCCTATAATTTAATGTGTTCTTCTCCAAACACAAACACACTATATATATGAATAGGTATATAAAGATACGATGACCCAATTCGGTAATAAGACGGATACCTACATTAAACTGCCTTAATATTCATACTCCATTCTCTTTGAACCTCAAAGAGCGCATTTAGTATCTCGGTCATAATTTCTCATACACCGCTTAACTAGCAGCTGTTAAGTAATCTAGCTAATAACCCAATCTCATAGGAAATACTGAATAAATTTATTACTGAATGAATTTGTATATTTTCGACGGCGACACATTGTGGGTTCGATTCCCACTCGAGGAAATTAAATATATAATATTTTTATTTTCTCGCTCCTGTAACGGCGGCGTTTACTTCCGCCACTAAACACGCAGTTCGGTTCCCTGGTTCCATGCGTGTTATGTGCGGGACACCGCGTGAAGCTAGAAAATGATTATAATGTTTAGAAAAATCTGGAACAAAGTATAAAATAGTATTTAAATTTAAAGAAACCCCCACAACTCTAAAAAACGATAAAACTTAATATTTAATTTTATTTGAAAGTAATTTAAGACGCTCCATCTTAGCCAAGCCCCGTAACATTGCTATTTGAGTGCCAAAATTTGCAAATCCGTATCATTCCGGTAGCTTCCAGAGGAGGCTTTCACTTCCCTTTGGTAATTCAAAGCTGAGCTAAATTAAAACCTCGTCAGCTTCCAGCTTAAACCGTTACGTCGTGTTTTAATGAAGTAAAACTAGTTTGTGTGTTTAAATCTTAAGATTGCAAACATTTTTCAAAGATTTCATCATATTTTCTTATATTATAACAATAAATATTACCAAAAAGTATATTTATTAGAATCCTTCTGGTTAAAATGTACATATATTTTTTTATTATTATTATTCTGACAGCCATCTTTCAATATCTAGAGAAAATACGCAAAAGAAATAGACGAGATTTTAGTTAAAGAATAAATAAAAAACCGCTTACGTAAATCTAATATAAATGAATTAACTAACACTATTCTAAACTAAAGAAATAACTAAGTTTAATCAATTAGTTAACGTCACAGTTAACCAACGATATTTTAATTAGAAACAGTTTACCAATCGGAGGAGCAACATGTGCGGAACATTACAAGGAATATAGGTCAATTCGAAGTGTAAATGAGATATTTTCCATACATTTTGCATGTGAGGATGGTGGTGAAGCCCCTGAGATCACTTACCGAAATAAAATATTGAAAATCGATTTTTGCACGGAGAGGATATAGAAATTTTATAAAAGTACTCAATCTGTATATATTTACTTATTTTGTTGCGATTTATGATAGTCCTATAAAATAAGATTTAAAATCAAAATTAAATCAGCTTCACGCTGTATCCCGCACCCAGCGGGGTAGGCAGAAGGAACCTAATGTTAAGACACTCCGTTCACCACTTGCCACCGAATTCTGGAGGCATTGAGTGGCGTAACTCAACCCGGGCGGGTTTCCCTCGACACCAGAGCGAAGAAATAGAAATATAAATTTAAATAAATATTTCATTTCCACAAGTGGGGATCGAACACACAACCAGTCACGTTTACAGTCACATTTTGTGCCCCTGCACCACGACTGACGTGATAAGATTTACATATTTAATAAGAAATTTGATGCGAATAAAGCGTGGTATATAAAGATATAAAGTATATTTAAAAACTCTTCTACAACATGATGAACATCTACAATGGAAATGAAATATATTATATTTTCATTACCTCGCTCTGGTATTGGGTCAGAGCGCGGCGTTTAGTTCCGCCACACGAAACACATTGCATTTAGAATTCGGCGGAAAGTGGGAAACGGAGTGTCTTAGCACTAGGTTTCCAGGTTTTCACTTAAAAAAAAGAATATGGCATTAAATATCGCTGATTCATGTTATACCAACGTGCCTTTATTTTAATCCGAACTCGTACTGATCCTAAATAAATACGGCTCTGGTGCTTCAGAATATATAATCAGTAAAGGTAAGATATTATATTTGTTTTGATGTGTTTTAAAAGCTTTTTGATTATAATGTACTTAAGTAATTCAGTAATATTAAAAATATGTTGTATGAGACTTTGTCTCCGGCATACATTTGGGGATGTTTATAATTTTGGAATAAAAAAAATAGTAGGCACAGAGAACCTAATGTTAAGACAATCTTGCTTATTTTCCGAAGAAGTGACGAAACTCAACGCCGCTTTTGCCACTACACCAGTCAAAGAAATGAAAATATTAAATATGTCATTTTACCCACAACTTACAACCTGTCGCGTTCTGCTACGCCACTACTGGCCTCGGGCCTGGTTATTAGGGTATTTAAAAGCTATAATTATTTATTTATCAATTTTCGCAAGAAAAAGTGTCCATTTTTAAGAGAAGTTTGGTACTTAGTGACAAACAACTTATGTTCATTGAAGCAGAATAGCTAGACACGAGCTCGTAAATCACTGTA
Organism: Heliconius erato x Heliconius himera; assembly: GCA_013421005.1. Lineage (NCBI taxonomy): Eukaryota > Metazoa > Arthropoda > Insecta > Lepidoptera > Nymphalidae > Heliconius > Heliconius erato x Heliconius himera. The sequence goes on along the minus strand of JAATLQ010037750.1, from coordinate 2,545 downwards.
GCTACACAAAAAAAAGACAGTGCTAAAGCGACTCACGAACTAAAGTCATATCGATATAAATCTTTTCATTTTTCTTCTTTAAAATGATACAAGAATAGTGTGGTTATTTTTGTTATGTTTATTATGAACGTTAAATTTATTATTTATCAGTATAATTTTTTTTATTGGATTATGTTAAAAAATACTGTTTCACGGAAGAGTTTCTTTCTTTAAACGTGTAATACATGTTACGGGTGTCTCGTAATTTTGAATTCGTGTACCAAAAAAATGCTGAAATTCTTGTTTTTTAGACTCTGGCGCTCAGTAAATGTATAAAATGAATTTAATTTAGATTCACGCTGTATCTCGAACACAGCACGGTAATCTAAGTGATAAGACACTCCTTTCTCTATTTTCCGCCGAGTCTGGACACAGTACGCGTGGAGTGGCAGAACTGAATGACACACTACACATATACATATCAGAAGTCTAAAACCATAGTAGATTAACCAAATTTATAAATTTATTGAAATACCAAAATAAATCTTAAATCTTTAAATTTTATGTACAAAATATAATAACATATTTATAATAATTTTGAGAAGATTTATCAAATACCCTGAGAGGCTTTCAAAAGTAATCTCAAAGGCAAAACAAGAATGGTAAACGTTCATAATATATGTATTCTACTTAACTATTTCCAAAACATAATTTTGTGGCATATTACCGGAAATTCGACTCACATGTTATCGCGTGGTAAAAGATTGAGTATGAATAAGTAATCAAGGTACAGTGTCTGAACAGGTGTTTGACCAATGGACGACATATTTTATGAAATGGAAAATACACACCAGTACTAAATTATGAAATATATATAATATCGACATCGTATAGCAACGATTTGAACTTTTGTGACACGGTTATTGATGTTGTTTTCTCTTTCCAGATTCTTATGTTTACTTTATTAAAAAAAACAGATTTTTTCTACTTCGACGTACCTATATAACTTTCCCATCACTATTCGCCCAATTTTCATTTCTAATAAAAGGGTGTGGATATCTACGCCGCAAAAAAAAAATATGTTGCCCTGAATAGGAATAGAAAACACAACCATCACTTTTATAGGCGGACGATGTTCCACTGTTATTTTCAGTCATCTATTTCTTAAATACAAATATCATAAAACAATTTAAAAGAGGCCAGTCGTGGCGCAGTGGCACAAAGTGTGAGTGTTAAATTGACTGGTTGTGGGTTCGATCCCCATTCGAGAAAATGAAATATTTATTTACATTTATATTTTCATTTCTTCGCTCTGGTGTCAAGGCACATTTCGCTACTCAACACGCAATGTTACCAGAACTCAGCGGAAAGTGGGAAACGGAGTGTCTTAACACTAGGTTCCCTCTGCCTACCCTGCTATGTGCGGGATACAGCGCGAAGCTGTTTTCTTTTGATTAAGTTAACCGTAACTACGCTACGATAGAACTATGTTGCAAGAAATTGAATGAAATTTCAAACTTCAAATAAGTATATCACATGCCACACATAGTAGAGGCTACACTTAGTGCGGTTTGTGGATTTTGTAACCAAGAAGTTGCTAAGAGCAAGATGTTGTTGAGAGTGACATAGTTTTAATGGGTCCATATACATATTATGTATGTATGTCATATAACTTGTACTATATTAAGTTTAGTATATGGTTCTCTCATGCTTAAATTGTATCACAATGTAAAATTTATTATTAATTCATTTTAAGAAAATTATGGATATTTTCTTAAATTTCCGTTTTTAAATATTAAACTTATAATAGTTCTAAAGGCTTCAATTCATTTTCAAGAATTTGATAAACAATAAACATAAAAAATCGATTTGATAATGTAAGTAAAGTTAATTAAATACATCTTATTTGAACACCTGGAATTACGAACTAAAGAAGATTTTCAGAAAATGAATCCCCTAAATCAATTACAGCTAGACCATTAAATGTCTAACAAACTATTAAACGGTATCTTCTCAAGATATATAACGAGTAGTTGCTGTTATTCATTTCATAGGTTATAAATAAAACTATAATAAATACATATTTTTAACATTTTTTAAAGTGTTATTCCACACAGGAAAGAAAAATACTTATTTAGAAAACGTATAAAAATTTGAACGTAGCGGGACTCGAACCCGGCGCATCCTGGAAACCGACCAGGATCGACCTGGTCGATTTCCAGGATAAAATAAATAAGTATAATCGTTACATTTTCTATATATTACAATAAAATTTTCTATAGAAATTATATTATAATAAATTTACCTAGTTTCTATTCTGTAAAACATGTATCTCTATATCTTATAAAATAAGAACGATTTTTTTCTCTGTCTGGCCTTTCTACGTTATCTTCTTCTAAACCACCCAACGGATTTTGATGCGGTTTTCACCATTATGTAGAGTATTTCTCAGGGAAGGATTATATATGGTTTATTATATGTATATTTTATTGTAATTTGACATAAATATGATAAATGTGTATAAAGTCCTACCCGTTCAGACACTTTCACGCATGCGCTGCTTTAA
>JAATLQ010037749.1:37986-63111 GCA_013421005.1 Heliconius erato x Heliconius himera | reverse complement strand
ACATACTTTTTATAACATGTTTTTAAAGGAGATAGAATTTGTTTCTGTTATTTTTTTTATTGAAATCTCATTAATAGCTTACCATTCTATAAAAAAAACAAGCATTCATAATCAATTAATAATCAGTTTGCAAAAAAATCATCAACAACGAGGATAAGACCTCATAGCACGATCTTCTTTTGCTATTTCCCAAAAATCGTCTTTTTTGAGTTATGTCAGTATTCCAATAAGCATGCGATTATGTTTGTACAATTTTTCACAATGTTGTTAAAGTATATCAATATATTGAAATAGAAATATCACAATGTTAATATCCTTTAACAATATAATTATAAATGAATATTTTCTTGTCGCCTTGTAACGTAATTCGTAAAAATAATTTTTAAACAAAATATCTATCCTTTGTAGCCAACATTTTTTTTTATCTGTAAAATTTCGTATCAGTTTCGTTTTCCAGGCTTGTCGTAGCGCAGGGGCAAGTGCACGCGACTGTAAAAGAGACAGGTTCTGGGTTTAATTTCAACTCGAGAAAACGAAATAATTAATATTTTCACGCTCTGGTGTCGAGGCAAAGCGCGGCGTTGAGTTCTGCCACTCCGCACGCAGTGCCTCCAGAATTCGGCAGAAAGTGGGAAACGGAGTATCTTAACACTATGTTCCCTCTGCCTACCCTACTATGAGCGGGATACAGTGTGAAGCTGATTTAATTTTTTTTTATTTTGAAATTATACTTTCTTCTTATACTTTCTTTTACGCGTGCTTACAGTCATACGTTTCTGCCCCTGCGTCACGACTGGCCTCTGCCTTTATAATATTCAAGATATTAATACTAATTTACTGGAGTTTTTTTTTCTATTACTTATATCAAATGAAAAATTAATTAAGCAATAAACAGGAAAATAGCAAAGGGAAATAAATACACATTTTTATATTTTTTAAATATTTTATTTAAATATAAAATCATCATATCAGATCGTTAGGACCGCAGAAAGTTGATACTGACAGCTACAACAAGTATATACTACATTCTTTTAAAACTGAGGCCTTATAAACTCTATACAATAAAATTAACATAATAAAAATGGGAACATTTAGGCAATTATTATCATTATAAAATGGCACTACCTAATTTTAGTTAACAAATATGTACACTTTTAAAAAATAACCAAAATTTTATTCTATCTATACAATTTATAGTACAATGTAAGCCAGAAGTATTGAAATATTATTTATGAATGTATACATATCTTAGAAACAGCAATCTGTACAAGTTTATAGATTCAAAGTAATTAGTCTATTAGACTATAGATCTATTAGACTATTAGTCTGTTAGACTATACATCTATTAGACTATTAGACTATAGTCTGTTAGACTATAAATCTATTAGACTATTAGTCTATTAGACTATAGATCTATTAGACTATTAGTCTGTTAGACTATAAATCTATTAGATTATTAGTCTGTTAGACTATAAATCTATAAGACTATTAATCTATAGTCTATTAGACTATTTCTGTCTTTTTTTGTTGAATATAAGTAAAACACTAAGCATTACCATCATCAGCTTTATCATAGTTCAATACGAAGGTAGTTACATTCCAATCTTATAAAATTGCTTAATTGTGATGTTATTTATGGTCACATGTTAACCCGTCTCTTACAGGGTGGTATTTTATTATGACTGTTTTGCATATTTTTCTTGGATATCATATATTCTTCACAAATATATTGATATAATAATATAATGCTATCGAAGAACACAAAGGAAAATAAGTAAAATATTATTTATTTCACGGTAGTTCTCAGCTACATTTATATGTTAACCCGTATCTAATTTTTAAAGTAATATTATAAATGTTTAAAGTAAGTAATATTATTGAGCGAATATTTAGAAACGAATATATAAATTACATAATTTTAGCAAATATTTCAGAAAGTTAAAAAAGTCCTACTTTCAAAGTCTAGTATATTGTAAATCATAATCATTCTTTACATTCAAAATGCTTGAAACTAATAATTCCAATATTGTCAAGAAATATCATAGAAACAACATTCATGTTATTTAAAAGCTAAACTCAATTTTATTTTAAGTATATTCCCAATGTCTTAATAATATGTTTCATACATTAATATGTACAGAACCAATGTATCAAATAGGTATCCTACAAGCCAGTTATGGACTATAGTGGCGTTCCATAAAATTCACTAACAGTATAATATTTACATTTTTTTACAGTCTTGGAAATAGAAAACATTATCATTTTGTCTAAATTTGAGCAAATAATATCATTAAAACGACTTTTACATATACTTTATAAAAAAATAACACTTAAGGAGGCATTTAAAGAATTTACGAGAACTCAACTCCTTTGCTCTGTTACCAGTGCTAAGAAATTAAATTATTAATAAATAATAACTCTTTCCCCCGAGTGGGAATCGAACCCACAATTCTCGCGTTTAAACTCACACGCTTGTACCTCTGCGCTACGACGGCCTACGAGTATTATGATAATAATAAACTGTTTCAGAATTCTTGTATACAGTTATAATATTTAAGTAACCCCAAAAGACTTAACAAATGTTGACATCTATTTAAGGAATTTTATGATATATTAAGACCACATCTTATTTTTTAAAAATACGATGTGGTATTAACCACAACTGTTCAGAAAGCGCTGCCGAAAGGATTTTTTAATATCTCTTTCTCAGCTTCTCGCTCACTCGCAGGGTAAGAAGAGGGAACCTAGTTTAAGACACTCTGTTCCTCATTTATCGCCGAATTTTCGAGCCATTGCGTGTTAAATGGTGGAATGGCGGATAGGAATCAAACCGAAAACCGTCACGTTTCCAGTCACACGCTTGTGCCACTGCGCCACGACGGCCTCAATATATTCTTCCTTCTTAAAATAAACAACTCACAATAAAGTATTAAAATTGGTAAAGCCACCAAGAATAATTAAACAAGAAAGACAAGATATGTGTTTACAAAACAATACCAGGATCGTCTCATCGATGACGAGTGAAGACGACTTGAATTTCCGTCGAGTCGAGTGTGTGAAGTTGGTGTTTCACTTTGCCTCCCGTAAGTAAATTACATTTCAAAATCAGCTTATATTATACACTTATTGAGCCCAAACTAGAGAGTTTGACATTTATTCCAAATATGGCAGTAACGTAATTTAAAATTATTGGAATTAATGTCATTTGACAATATATTTTTTTGATTTATGAATATATTTTATGAGGCCAGTGGTGGGATAACGGCACGAGCATGTGACTGTGAACGTGCCTGGTCGTGGATTCGATTGCCACTAGAGGAAATTAATAATTAATAAGTATTTTTTTTTGGTGTTGAGGCAAAACGCTACGTTGAGTTCTGCCACTCAACATGCAATGCCTCCTGAATTCAGCGCCAAGTGGAGAGCGGAGTGTGTTAACACTAGGCCTATTCTGCTTTATCTATATTCAGAATATTAAGTGAAACTGAAAAAATGTATTATACATATATTTCACGTTTATTAAGTTTCATGACTAGCATTTTCATAGTAATTTTATTGAAATCTGTTATTTATTTTTTACACAATAGAAACAAATAAAATGGTACAAAAAATCAATTCATTTTAGATATAATATGTTAATATATAGCGCATGGTACGCTACAAAACTATATAAGAAGAGCATAGCATTCACTAGGTTACAGTTCCTAATATTAAGATAATTATAGATAGATATAACAAAAGTTCGTATCAACTCATTCATATAGTATATTTACACACAACTTTCTGGACCGGGTAAATTTTCCGCTAAGACATGTTCTCTTCTCCGAACATTTTTGCCTTTCCTGTGTAGCGTGGACGTGGCCAAACTATTGGAGCTCAAGGTTGGTCCAGTGAGGGCCAACGTCTGGCTACCGAAAGGTGACCCCACGTTCCCGTTAGGACAGACGAAGTTAGGGCTCCCTAAAGTCGGACTATTAGTCACCACAAAGTTTGGTCTGAAGTTAGTTAATATTGGTTGGGACAAGTTTTGGTTGATAACGTCGTCTTGTCTTGGCGTTATGTCGCTTCCAGGCGTGAGCTGATAAAAGAAGATTTATATGTTTTAATTTACATGAATCTATGTAATTATTTTTTGATTTAAATAAATCAGCTTCACGCTGTATCCCGACACAGCAGGGTAGGCAGAGGGAACTCAGTGTTAAGACACTCAGTTCCCTATTTTCCGCCAAATATTTTTTTATATTTATAATTTAAATATCACCTGATGCGGTCTTCCGGTCGAATCTAATAGTGCGAGATCCTCAGCTGAAAATACGGCCCCGGTTTTACTCCAATCGCCTAAAAAAACAGAATATAACTTATAATCTTTGTAGCCATAATAAAAAGGATTATTTAAAAATATAAAATATATATAGAGAGAGAGAATATTTGGCACAGCGGCACGAAGTGTGACTGTAAAACCGACTGGTTGTGGGTTCAATTCCCACTCGAGGAGATGAATTATTTACTTAAATTTATATTTCCATTTCCTTGCTCTGGTGTCGAGGTTAAGCGCGGCGTTGATTTCTGCCACTCAACACGCAATGCGTCCAGAATTCGGTAGAAAGTGGGGAATGGAGTGTCTTAACACTAGGTTCCCTCTGCCTACCCTGCTGTGTGCGAGATACAGCGTGAAGCTGATTATTTAAAAATATAGCTAAAAAATGTATATATTTTACGTGGTTTTATACCACGTTGTATGCTCAGTTATTTCACTGATTACACTGCCCTTCAAAAAAAGCATAAGTATGTTTGTACAGCACTTTATAGCGGAACATCTGAAAGTTGCAAAAGAGAATCTCCACTATCTCGTTCACGTTAGTCTAATGTCTCAGCCTTAATTAGACTACATGAGAGTAAAACATGCAATTTTTTGATATTTGTAGCATCATCAGAGACGAGTCGTGGCGCAGCGGCACAAGTGTATGACTGTACGCACGACTGGTTGTGGGTTCGATTCTCATTTGACGAAATGAGATATTTAATGTTTCATTTTTTCGCTTTGATATAAAGGCAAAACGTGGAGTTTAATTCCCGCCATTCAACACGCAATGCATTTAGAAATCGAAAACAGGGGACCGGAGTGTCTTAACACTTGGCTCCCACGGGTTACCCTGTTACATGCGGGATACAGCGTGAAGCTGACAAAATAAAGTAGCATCATAAAACATCATAAGAAATATAAAGCTTAACGTTGATAATAAAAATTTAAACATTCCACTCTCAAGTAAGAGTTGGCAACTTATCATTCTTAGCCGACGATTTTACGAACGTTTTATATGAATGAGTACCTCTAACTTCCTTTGCACTCGGCCATTCGTCCGCCTCGACGGTCGTGGGCGGTGCTTTTTGGATTTCACCATCTGTTTAAACAATATCACACTTATATATCAAAATAAAAAAAAATCAGTTTCAAGCTGTATCCCGCACACAGCAGGGTAGGCAGAGGGAACCTAGTGTTAAGACACTCCGTTCCTCACTTTCTGGCGAATTCTGCAGGCATTACGTGTTGAGTGGCAGATCTCAACGCCGCACTTAGCTTCGACACCAGAGCGAAGAAATGGAAATATAAATTTAAGTAAATATTTCATCTCCTCGAGTGGCGATCGAACCCACAACCAGTCGATTTTACAGCCATACTTCGTGCTTTACGACTGGCCTCGTGTACATAAAATAATTATTAAATATAGAGTAAATTAGAGTAACACTAAGAAACAATAAGCGACGATGGTTAAGAATAAAAGTTGCAGTTTTTGCTACATCAAGCTGGTTTTCAACGTCTCACTCGTAATTTTCTTTAAGATAAAAAACTCAATTTGACCGCAAAAACACAAAAACTTGCATTTTGCACCATAAATTGGCTAATATTATTTTCTCTTGCTTGTATTATTACATTATAATATAAAATTTTATTTAAAACGCTATTTTACTTTAATGTTGTAGAACTTATTTTAACAAAACTTTCAACTAGACTGTAAAAATGGAAAATGGTAACTAATATAATTTAGAAAATACTTTTTCATTTTTATTTTTTATTGATTTATGATGATGCTTTCTATTGTTTTATATCGTAGGATTTGAAGTTGAAATTATAAAAACTTGGCGTTGTTCCCAATTCTTGGAGTGCACCAAGTTATCAGTTGCTTGGCCTGTGGTACTGTTTATATATAAAAAATATTTTTCATCGATTTCCCCAAAATTTAAATCTCCCTCAAATGTAAAATTAAAAATTATATATTATCAAAAATAATGTTTTTATATCTTCGCTCTAGTGACAGGGCAATGCGCGGCGTTGAATTTCGAAAAGTTTGGAGCCGAGTGTCTTAACACAACGTTCTCTCTGCCTATCCTTATACATGCTGGATATATTGTAAAGCTAAATAAAAATAATTCAAAATGAATACTCACCAGGTGCATTTAAAATATCTGGTTGAGGCTCCGAGGTTTTGCTATCCGGAGAGGGTTTGATAGTGTACGCTACGACATATCTCCTGCAATCATCGCTGAGCTCCAGCATGTCGCCTGGAGGGTGCTTCTGTGGGTGGGACCGGCGACGTCTGGCGCACACCGCGAGGGCCACACCCGCGGCCAGGACCGTCGCCAGTACCGCTGAGAGCACGACGCCCAGGGTTATGCTGCTCATTGATGATTTGCCTTCTGTTTAGAAATTATGTATTTATATTTTTTAAGTGATTGAAATTTGAAGAAGTTTTTAAGTGATTCGGCGAAAAATGGGGAATGAAGTGTCTTAACACTAGGTTCCCTCTGTATACCCTACTCTGTGCGAGATACAGCGTGAAGTTGATAAGTGATTGACAGTTAAACATTAAAGAAATCTTTAAAATTTTGATTTTCACATTGGTGTGTATTGTTTTTTGCAATATGTTTCTTTAAATTAATAGATATAGAAAAATCTTAAAATCATAATCACACATTTATCAGAAAACGGGGAATCGTAATGAAATATTTACAGTTCAAACCACGACATTCAAAATGTTCTCAATTTTATATTTACTATATAAACTGTTTGCCTTTCCTCCTCAAATTTCCAAAATTAATTTCTTTTGGTTTCGTAAACAAAGGAAAAAAAATGAAAATAAATTGATTGACCAAAATAGGTGTTTCCTTTCATATATTTAATACAAGCAAAACTATTTTTTTTTCCTAAGTATTTTTCTTTCCTAAGTGTGGATTAACACTTTAAAAATGTTTAAAATATTTTTAACCTATTATATAACTAAAAAAAAAATGTTTACACATCAAAAATTAATACGTAAATCAAAAAAACCAGTACAAGCCAATTAAATAATTCAAACCTCACGGGAAAACATGCAATTTTTCATTACAGCATTCTGTTTACGTAAAAGGAAATCTAGTTACGTGTTTTAATAACCTACCGGTTCTCTTAGCGGCGTCGTTGAAGGCAATATTTTCAAGGAGAGTCCTCTCAGATTCTCCCTTGAGGTTTTTTGCATAGATAAGTAGATTAAACGTAGCCCCCTCCACGTCCCCCGCCGATAGCTGGTTCAAATCTAATTTGAAGACTGCTAAGCCATCTGAAAGGGGAATGCTTGTGTATAAACATGTTATGTAATATTAACTAAGGTGGTACCCAAGTGTGCGATTGTAAATATGATATTATATTATCATTTTAGTGACACGGCAAAATGCGGCGTTGAGCTCCGCTACTTAACACGTTATGTCTTAGCAATTCGTAGGGAAGTGATAAATGTAAATATTTTAATAGGAAACGCATTGTCTTAACATTAGGTTCCCCATTTCCCTTTTTCAAGCCAGCTTTAAACGGTATATAGAGTGAAATTTAAAATAAATAATATCTGCGTTTAGCTAAGTCAATAGAAAGAATATAAGAAGTGGCGGAACTCAACTCCAAACCTAGTCTTACCAAAGCGGGGAAATGAAGTTAGTGAGGATCGGACCCGCAACCATCGCATTGAAAACATTTAGAGGCTGTCTCCATTATGACATCACCAGAGGGTGATAATAAAAATATTGTTATTATGTTCAAAAATGGAGATCCTTAGTTTAATCTTAGTCTCTTGGTAAGCGATATGGCTTAAAAAATTATATATTTAAAATATTTTTCAATTTATTTCAAAATATTTATAATATTTCTTTTTCTGAAAAGAGGCTGCAATCTACGAAGACTTAATCATAATAAGAACCAGAGATCAAAGAAAAATGCTTAATAATTTAATACAGTGTAAAAAAAACATATTTGTTTTTATTATTAGTTTATAATATCTGACTGTAAAAGCTTAAATTTTCTATTTTTTATATTTTTATAAGTATCCAAATAAATAAATAAAAGAAGATAATAAATACAATTTATAAAACGATATATTATATTAAGTTAAAATAACAGCTTTGTTAAGATATTGGATCCAAGTAACATATATATTCAGAATAAAGCTAGAACACTAGCATCCAGTCTTCATTAATTTAAACGTTCCACGATGCGAACTCCGGAGGGTATCCATTCGTTTTAATCCTGAGATGCATTTTAATGTACAAGCTGACTTTTAGATCTAAATGAATATTCCTTAACCGTCCGCTGTATTTTTTTTTATATATATACTAGTGGGCGCGCGCGGCTTCGCCCGCTTATTTGGACACTTATGGGTGAATTCTAAAAAAACCATGAAACACGTGTTCAATGAAATGTTTTTAAGAGTCTAAATTTCAAATTTTATGAAAATCGGTGCCGATTTAAAAAAAACCATACAAACTTTCAACCCCTATTTCATCCCTTTAGAGTTTAAATTTTACAAATTCCCTTCTTAGTGGATGTCCAGAATATGAAAATAAACATCTGCCCAAATTTCACGTTTCTACCATCAGCGGTTACGGCTCTGCGTGCGTCTTACCTCAGTCAGTCAGCACAAGTCCTTTTATATATATAGATATATATAAGTAAGCGAGCTGACGTCGTGTTGAGGAGTTAGGTTCGTCTGTTCTGTTTGTCTGATATATACGCGGTTGTTAAAGGTTCGAATATTTTTAGAAGAAATATTTTATTCAGGGGCGCAGAGTGTGACTGTTGTAGGTGATTGATTTATTATGCAAATGAAAATTATTTTATCCGTATGTCATAAAAATAAAATAAATAAATCAGCTTCACGCTGTATTCCGTACACACCAGGGTAGGCAGAGGGAACCTAATTCTGGGGGCATTGCGTGTTGAGAGTGTAGAACTTAAAGCCGCGCTTTGCTCGACGCCAGAGCGAAGAAATGGAAATATAAATTTAAATAAATATATCATCTCCTCGAGTGGAGATCGAACCTACAATCAATCGATTTTACAGTCACACTTCGTGCCGCTGCGCCACAACTGGCCTCAATGTTATGTCATAATACATGTAAAAAGTATTTTTTATAGTAATGTAACATGAGGTCAGTCGTGGCGCAGCGACACGAGGTGTGACTGTAAAACCGACTGGTTGTGGGTTCGATCCCCACTCGAGGAGACGAAATATTTACTAAAATTTATATTTCCATTTTTTCGCTCTGGTGTCGAGGTTAAGCGCGGCGTTGAGTTCTGCCACTCAACACGCAATGCCTCCAGAATTCGGCAGAAAGTGGGGAACGGAGTGTCTTAACACTAGGTTCTCTCTGCCTACCCTGCTGTGTGCGGGATACAACGTGAAGCTGATTTAATTTAATATGAAAAATTAGTAAGACGAAGTGGAATATTTCCATATTATTATGATATTTGAATTTTCAACAGGGTTTCATTTAAAAAATATATATAAAACAAACAGTACCGATATTTTGAGCGGTGTGAACGAAACAAGTCGTTACAAAGTTGCATGCTCCATGTAAATGATCGAAGTTGAAATGAAATATTATTTTTCGTTTTAATTTATACAATTTGTGGTAAAAAAATGTAAATAGTAGTGTTTGTACTGCATTTTTTTTTCTTTTATTTATTTAACATCTGAATGAGTATCGCTTTGAAGTCAAAGTTGTGTTTTTTTTTATGAAGTTCTTTTGTGATTTATCCTGTGGGCGAGTCGTTTGGAAAATATAAGAAATATATTTTCTATATTCCTTTATTTCTGGTTGCGTTGCAAAGTAAAATAAGTAGTTGAGAAATATTTATTTTGAGTAAAATTATGTTTTGAAAATTAAAATAAGAATACGAAACTTTTTCCTTAACGATTTTTCTTTCCTAATCATAAGAATATATTGTAATCTATAAAAAAAATCAGCTTCACGCTGTATTCCGTACACAGCAGGGTAGGCAGAGGGAACCTAATGTTAAGACACTCCATTTCCCACTTGTCGCTGAAATCTGGAGGCATTGCGTGTTAAGTGGCGGAACTTAACGCCGCGCTTTGCCTCCACACCAGAGCGAATAAAAAAATGAAAGTATAAATTTAAATAAATATTTTATGTCCTCGAGTAGGGATTGAACCCACAACCAATGACTGACCTTGTTGTAATATATTTGATGTATATACTCGTATATATGAAATTTTATTCCAAAATCAAAATCATAGTGTAAATAAACTATTATTTTATTTATATTCAAGAAAAAAAACAATAAACTGTTAGTTTACATTCAATATTAATCCATGACATAAACATTAAGAGAAAACCGGAAACGACATACAAATAAGATATTAACTTACCAGTTTCATTAACACTAGTATTAAACTTGGTTTTGCTCGTCACCGGATCGAGGGCTTCCAAGACGAACGACTGGGGAAGTCCACCGTCGTATCCGGACACACATCTAATGATAAGCCAGCTGATACCCTCAGAGCTGTTAGTTCCGGCCTGTAGCGAACAGTTCCGTGGTGGTGCTGGACGAGCTGAGAAAAAAAATGTCTTATAAAGATATTTGTTGCATTTAGAGTTGAATCTAGAGAGAAAGAGAAAGTGAGATATATTTGTATACGTTTTTTTCAAATATCTCGAAAACGGTAACATTATATAAGTACTTTTTAACCGGCTTCAAAAAATGAGGATATCAGTTCGATGTAAATATGTATGTAATATTATTGAAATTGAATATTATTTTAGTATGACAATCCATTTAGGCTTCCAAGCACGTGTGCTTAATTTGGTAAGTATATATTTGTATGTTTGTCCATGAATTTCTATAATACTAAAAGTCACATTGAGACGACTCTTTTTAATTTAAATTGGGTATACTTCAACTTAGGGAACAGTATGAGTGCAGCTTGTATAACAACAGTACAAGTTTTTTTTATTTTTGCTTTGTTTTTATATCAATTTAAAATCGGTTTATTTTTTTTATTATATCACTAGTTCTTAACAATATAATGATATTCTTTCAATCGACTTTCTCTAAATATGTTAGATTACAGTTAAAAACCAAAATAACACTTACTTCTATTAATTATATAACGTAAAAATCCATACTATTAAATAAAAAAAAACATTTTTTCGTTTTTGCGCAACAGCCAACAGAGTTGCTGGATTGAAGTAATTAATGAAAACGCTGACATTCTGCAGTTTCGCATCCGACTAGTAAGCTCCTATTAGTAAATTGTTATACAGATTACAAAAAGCTATAAATTCATCCGCTTTTGCTTGTGGATTAATATAGTCTAATTACTAGAGTAGACTGTTAGACTAGACTATTAGATTAGACTATTAGACTAGACTATTAAATTAGACCTATAGACTAGACTATTAGACTCGACTATTAGACTGTAATACATACTTAGATAAATATTGTGCTCTTTTCCAATTTTATTTTTTCTTCATTTTGTAAGTTTAACTTGATATTTATAACTTATTGATACTGAACTGAATAAAAATCTTGAAACGAAATATTTTTAGACTCATAATATAAAAAAACATTTTGATTCGAAAAAAAGAGTTCATCTGGGGGCACGGCAGTGCCCCAGCCAAGTCGAGCAAAAAACAGCGGCACGGCCGTACCATCCTTTTCTCGAAGCAATTCAGGCCATTTTCGACCCCCTATAACTTCGTTGTGGATAAAACAAGAAACCTGAATTTTCAGTAACTAATCAGGCATAATATAAACACGCTATATTTAAAATTTCAGTCAATTTGAACCAGTAGTTTAAGAATGACAACTTGTTAAAGTTTCTAAATATTGTCACTCACTGACTGACTCACCGATCATCAAAAGTCCAAGGCACTTCCAGCAGACATAGAAGCTTCAAATTTGGAATACAAATCGAGTTTAGTGTCTTAATCAAGGGAAAACTTAAATATTTTGTAATTTCAGTCCAGTTTTCCAAATACACCAACTGCATGAATAACTTTGTAATCCCATATAAATGTATAGGATTACAAGGTTACATTTGCAGTTAATGAATCATTTTTACTGTATAATAGAAAATAATAAGTGTAGATAAGTACCAAAAAGTAGGACTCTACAAAAAGAAGTGAGATGCCATCAAAAACATCCTGTAAAAAACCCAAGTCTCGCAGCTCAGTCTTTCTACCGTAAAAAGTTGTGAGATCCATGTAATACCAAGTCGGTTAATCTATTTAGTCTCTACTTAAAGGACCTTCTGTCTTAAGTTATTACATAAGTTATTATCGTGCCAATATTAAAAATATTTTACGTTTTAAACAAATAGATCGACTTGGACATCGCATGAAAACACAACCTATCGAAAGACATGATAGATTTCATATTCGGAAGGACTCTGGTGAGGAATTCGGTTGCTGGCCCGTCGTGCTGTGTAGTGCAATACATACTAATAATGAAATCATGCGATGTCCAAGTCGATCTATTTGTCTAAAACGTAAAATATTTTTAATATTGGCATGATAATAACTTATGTAATAACTTAAGACAGAAGGTCCTTTAAGTAGAGACTAAATAGATTAACCGACTTGGTATTACATGGATCTCACAACTTTTTACGGTAGAAAGACTGAGCTGCGAGACTTGGGTTTTTTACAGGATGTTTTTGATGGCATACTAATTTATTGAAATAAATACAAAGAATATAATTATCCCACACATTTTATTTTCATAGCATATTATATGAAAGAATAAAACTCCATTTGCCTAAATTGCCTATTTTTATCTATTCAATCTTTTTTTGGCATTAATCAGAATAATAGGAAAGGTAATATTATTTTACCTTGCCGCCTACTAGTATTTGATTTTTTTAGCTTCATGCTGTACTCCGTATGTAGCAGGGTAGGCAGAGAGAGAGAGAGAGAGAGAGCCTAGTGTTATGAAACGCTAAGTTCGCTCTCGACTTTTCATTCTTTCACTCAACACGCCATGTAAACCAAATTCTCAAGGCATAGTGGGTTGAGTGACGGAACTCAAATACGCAGCTTCCCTCGACATCAGAGCAAAGATAGGAAAATATAAAATATTTCATTTCCTCAAGTGGGAATCGAACTTACAACCTGTCGCGTTTACAGTCACACGCTTGTGCTCCACGACCGGCCTCACTAGTATTTGTGAGAAATATTAAATCTATACAAGTCTATACTAATATAATAATGCGGAAGAGTTTGTTTGTTTGTTTAAACGCTAAAATCTCTGGAACACTGGACATAATTTTTTGTTTTGTTCGAAAGCTACATTGCTCAGGAATGCTATAGGCTATAAAACATAACAGTGTCATTCTTACTTAGCCCTAAATAATGAAATAACAACAGCTATTCACGCTGTCGAATTACTTAAACCACGTGCGCTGTAGAAGTAGGTGAATATATGAAGGTACATTGTATTACAAAAAATATCAGTTTCATTTATATAAAATCTGCGACACCCTATATATGTCATATATAATTCAGAATAATGCATTTTATGACAAAAAATATTAAAAAAAATATTGGATTTTTTTTTTAATTTCAAGGTGATATAAATAATTCAACTCTCTGTTTATGGTCACAAGCATAGACTCGAGTTACGAGGGGAGCGCCCTTGCCGCTGATTTTCGTCCTCGCAAGCAGTAACACAATGCTTGCACTGTCCCAAAATTATGAAAATAAAAAAAAAAGTTAATCAGCTTCACGCTGTATTCCGCACACAGCAGGGTAGGTGGAGGGAACCTAGTGTGAAGTACCTCCGTTCCCCACTTTCTGCCGAATTCTGGAGGCATTGCGTGTTGAGTGGCAGAACTCAACACCGCGCTTAGCCTCGACACCAGAGCGAAGAAATGGAAATATAAATTTAAGTAAATATTTTATCTCCTCGAGTGGGAGTCGAACCTACAACCAGTCGGTTTTACAGTCACACTTCGTGCCGCTGCGCCATGACTGGCCTCATTTTTTAAATGAAAGATATAATATATTACGAGTGTAGACTTTCCGTCGGTTCCAATAGTAGGTTCCATCATGGCTGCAATTTAGTCTCGTTCAATCCAATTTTACGGTGCTCACCTTTAAATAAACGTTTCGTTTGACCTTAATTACTGACATTTAGTTTATAGTTTAAACTATGAAACTTGTAATCAATAAACAACGGAGTCTATGAGAATCGTTCGAAAGAGGTGGCTTTAAAAATTATATTATGCTTAATTAAAATGTGCAAAATTAATTATAATTAAATTAAGTAGGTATTTTATTATTTTTTTCTTTCAAATTAATTATTTAAAATACTAGTGTATTTTGTAGTTACAATTTTATTAATGTAATATGGCAAAACTAAAACTGAACTCAGATATTCCTACTAAAAAATCTGCTAAAGAAATGTAAATTATACAAAAACTAAATAGAGAATAGAGTGTCTAAAAGAGACTAATAGAGAAAAGAATAGACAATAGAAAAAAGAATCATTTTTTATTTAAAAACCAAATTTAAAATCATAAATAAATCCGCTTCACGCTGTATCCCGCACACAGCAGGGTAGGCAGAGGGAACCTAGTGTTAAGTCACTCTGTTCCCCACTTTCTGTCGAATTCTGGAGGCATTGCGTATTGAGTGGCAGAACTCAACGTCGCGCTTTGCCTCAACACCAGAGCGAAGAAATGGAAATATAAATTTAAGTAAATATTTCATCTCCTCGTATGGGGATCGAAGCCACAACCAGTCTATTTTACAGTCACACTTCGTACCACTGCGCCACGACTGGCCTCAAAATTTAAAAATCTCAATTTGCCTCATGTCGTAATAAATAATTTCATATCCAAGCAAATGAAGTATATTCTAAGGTTTCCCTCTCACAGAGCAGAGGGTGCTTTACAAGATGCCTTACAATTTAATCATTTTAATCTCTTACCCTCAAGGGGATAAATTAATTCACACATAACACGCGTCTAAATGAAAATTAAATGCACAACTACGTCAAGACTTGAAATATGGCGTGTTGACAATTTATAGTGGTGTTTAACTAATAAAATAACATTGTAGACAAATTCATATATAAATTATATGTTAGCATTAGCAATATGTTTTCTTTAGTTTCACGCTGTATCCCGCACTTAGCTCGGTAGGCAAAGGGAACCTGGGAAGCTAGTGTTATGACACTCCGTTCCCATTAAGTTCCATTGCATTCCGTTCCCAACTTTCCATCGAAATCTGGAGGCATTGTGAATTGAGTGGCGGAACTCAACGCCGACATTTGCCTCGTTACCAAAGCGAGGAAATGAAAATATTAAATATTTCATTTCCTCGAGTGGAAATCGAATCCAAAAGCTGTCGCGTTTCGAGCCGCACGCTTGTGCTCCTGCACCATGATTGGCCTCACATAGTTATTAAGTCCAGATATATATAACATCTAGATATAGAAAACTAAATATTTTTTGGGACATGTATGATGAAGAAGTAAATGATAGTGGACGAGGAGAAAGAGGTATGCAGTGACCGTAGCGTTTGACTCTCCGTTCTCTAAAAGTGAAATAAGTATTTTTTTTAAATATATAGTATAAATATGGCTTTAGCAATTATAAACAAACATAAGTAATAACATATTTATGTGAGTATAATATAATACTAGGTTATTAAATGTTGCGGTTGGAATGCTTCGTTGCACCTCGTGGCTAACTCATATTTCTTAGTGCAGCTGCGTCATGGCGATATTTTCAATGGTGTGGCAGTTATATGTGTGCATTTTGCTTAGCTATTAAATTAGTATTTTTTTTTTAATTTTCACGCTGTATCCCGCAAATAATAGTCTATGCAGAGTGAACCTACTGTGACACTTTCCGCAGAATCTAGAAGGCATTGCGTTTTGAGTGGCGGGAGTCAACGCCGAGATTTGCCACGACACCAAAACAAGAAATGAATATATGAATAAGTCGATTGATTTGTACCTATTTCTACTTATTCATAAAATGTTTCTATTAAATAGAATACCCTATATACCATATAATTTGAATAAAATAAAACATATAATATAATTTTAGTTATAATATATAAATATAAAAAATAATTTTTCATTACTTATTTTCATAAAGATATAAATAACTCCGGGGAGGGACTAGGCCGTGTCAATAATAGGTAGCTAGGAAGTGTCAAAGGTCAAATGGCATTGACATCTTGGAAATATATACCTAAGACAAGTCTATTAGCGACTTAACAGTCTTTGAAAATACGAAAAATACGACTGTCATTAAAAATATTCATTTTTCATTTCTTGTACTATGGAAAGTTATAATAAAATATTTTTCATTAAATGTTATGTTAGGAAAATTTGTGAATTATAAAAGTATACGAGATGTCTTTTTGGGGGTTGAATTTTTGATTATCTGAAGAAAAAAAGTCGAAACAGCAAAAAACACTACGTTTTCGACTTTCCGCCTAGTTTTCCAGACCACGTGTAAAAAATCGAACGCAACGCCGAAGTTTGTCTAACAAAGCAGAAATAAAAAATATTAAAAATGTATGCACTCTCCACGGGAATCGAACTCACAATCATCGTCTCACACCGCGACGACGTGTAAAATAAAAATAAAACAGCGTTTTACCGCAACAATGTAGCAACTGAAATTTTGTACAGTACCTAATGGTACAAAATTGTTAGCAATCATAAAAAACATAGGTGAGGTTTATAACGTCGGTTTCGTAATAATTTTATTAGCGTCCGTACAACCGGTGTTTACCGCCGCACCCTAATTCTTCGATAGAACGATAAGAAACTAGCTAATCGATACTGAAATATGGCCACGTGGTGAGCACCTGGGAGTTTACACTGTGACCTATAATAATATAATGGAGAATCACGTTCTAGTTATAGAGGTGGATTTATTTAATTACAATGTATATGTATAAATTTGGTTTTAAGATATAAAGGAAATGTTAAAGGTAGTTTTGGATTCAATTCTTTTGAGGTTTGATTTATTTTTATAATATCGTTTTTTGGGTTCTGAACCATGACCCAAGAAGAAGATAAATACCTTAAGAAGATAAGAACCTTATACCTTTTGTTGTTCGTCTGTCCATCTGTTTAGACCATATATATCGAAATCATGTTTATTTATCAAGCTAAAACTAATGTCAAGTATTAAGATCTATAAATCTTTATTATTTTCATTCCCTAGAAGTACAGCAAAATCAGGCTCCTATGTGAACGAATTTGCTGAAATTCGCCGCATAATCAAAGCTTATAGGATATTTTCCGTGCACCTACAGTTACGAAATTTGGAACAAAGTGAAATTTATTATACAAATAAGGGGAAAGATCTGACGAATCTGATCAGCGAAGAAAAACGAAAATTTATAAGTATTACACAGAAAACAATAATTACAAACTTATATTTGTAGTTGATTTCATACACAATGAATGCAAACGCCCGCAAACTTAAGTTTTTCAACTTTTATAAGTTCTCCTATCCGTTGAGTTACAACCTTGAAATTGGAAGCCTAAATGGGCGATACTGACTTTACCGGTACGCACTTAACTGGTATTTTTTTCATTGATCTAAAGAATTTCCTATTATATATATATACCTACATTTTATTACCTTTTTTGATGCAATAAAGGATTTTATTGCTCTATTTGCCAGGGGAACTATAATGTATTCACAGTTTTTACGGTCCCTATAGAAGTTTTCGATACTTACTATCGAACAAACATCTCAATCATAGTAAAGTTTTTTTTTAATTTTCTCTACAGTAGTATTGTAGAGGCAATAAAAAAGCAATATATGAAGATATATACGTAAAATCTTAAGATAACCTTCTGTAGTGTTACATCCATTACAGTCATAAGAATAAAAAGTGATAAAAAAAAAATGATTTTGATTGATTAACTGATAATAATTAAAAAGTAAGGACCACGTGTCTGTAGTGTTTAGTTAAAATTATTTAAAAAAATGATAAATATACAAATTTAATTATATAGGTACAGAAGTAACATAATTAAATTTTTATATATGTTGTCTTTATCTGAAAATATTTACTATCTTAACCTACAAATATAAAATTGACTGCCACTAAAAAAAATATGTATTCTACAATAATATAAAAAAATATACTCACACGCTGGTACTATTTGAAATACACAAGGTTCGAGTTGCCTCCCAACAGAATTAGTTCCCCTACAGCTGAGTGCTCCGTAGTCTCGTTCACTTGCTGGCTTGTAGCTCAACTCGCTGGTACTGCCGTTTGCGGTACCTATTATACAAATAAAGTTATAAAATTATTTCAGTACTTTATAATTATTTTAGCTTCATGCTGTATAGCGCACAGAGCAGGGTAAGCAGAGAGAACCTTATGCTAAACTCTCCGTTCCCCATTGTTCGCTCGATTATAGAGACTACGATACCAGAGGGAAGAAATGAAAATATTAAATATTTAATTATCTCGAATAATGAAATCAATGGAATCGAACCCACATTCTGTCACGTTAACAGTCACACTTTGTGCCCCTGCGCCACGACTTGCCAATATAAGTAAATATTCGTAAACTAAAAGCATTAAATCATTATACAGATAAAGTTGCTTCCTTTGAATTTTAATACCCGGTAGCAATACTTGGCTTATAGATTAGAATTAGTTAGACCGCATTGTTATATATCCACAATATAGGAGTAGTACCGCTACACGGTACACGCACAGCGTCCTAGTTAAACTTAGAGACAAAATGAAATAAAAGTTTACATTGTATCCGTCTTATAGTTAAAAAATAAAGAATAAAAAATTACATACGTTATGTAATGTTTTATATGTAGATCTGTGGTTGTTTATGTGTATATATTAAACAAAAAAAAAGAAAGTTCAAATTGTGTGTAACGTGTGTTACGTTTCTATTACATTTTTAATAATTAAATGAATCAATTTCATATTTTTTAGCTAACACATAGCATAACAGGGTAGCCAGAGGGAACCTGGGAACCTAGCTAACCACTTATTTACATTTAATTTGACTAATAAAACTACCTAACTAGAAAATATAAAAAAAAATCTTTATTACAGCAAACATAAGTGCAATAAATAAAAGAACAAAACATACAACACATTAAATATGAAAACTCCCGTACATAAACAATACTAACACAAATGCAGCTCAGACCACAATGAAAAGCAATTAAAAGATCCAAGATCAGGTCTTAGTTTTCATAAATTATGAGAAGTGACCCCATTTATCCAGTTGTTTCCTTTCCACGGTAAACAAGTATTTTAGAAACGTATGCATTTTGTTAGAAATAATTTATCACTATCTTTAAACTTGAGTTGGCAGCCATTCAAAAAACCTTACGTTTCACAGCCAGTTCTCTTTGGACGTACAGTGGAACTTATTAATTCGGAATGCCCTATTTAATTTCAGATCACGAGTCACGTGTCCCTTTCACGTCTAGATCTAGATTTTAGAACTATTCGATTTACTTAAAGCCCAAAGTCAGTTTTGATTTTGTTGTTCTTACGTGCTTGTTTGTATAGGGTTACGGTCTTGTGACGTGGCGTGACTGTACTAACATTTCACTCGAACGGCTTCTATTTAGAATGGTAATAGAGAAGGCACGTAAAAATAATACCTACGTTGTTTATTTATGTAAGTGTTGTAGGTTTTTGAAATATACAAAAAATAATAAAACGAATGAGACCTGTCGTGGCGCAAGGGCACGAAGTGTGACTGTAAAACCGACTGGTTGTGGGTTCGATCCCCACTCGAGGAGATGAAATATTTACTTAAATTCGTTGTTCTGGTGTCGAGGTAAAAAGCGCGGCGTTGAGTCCGGTAGAAAGTGGGGAATGGAGTGTCTTAACACTAGGTTCCCTCTGCCTACCCTGCTGAGTGCGGGATACAGCGTGAAGATGATTTAGATTTTTTTTTTATTCTTTACTTATATCTACATACGTTGCTCTGTTAGCATTTTTTTTCGAAAAACCATATGTAAATACATTTTTCATAAAAGTATTACACTCTAAATTTAGTATTTGAAAAATTACCTTTTTTATAACGTTTTAAATTAAAAGTTATATAAATATACAACTTACCAAATTTAGTAGGTGAAACATCGAGACTTTCACCGCTGTTGTTGAATTGCCAAAAGAAAGTGACATCAGGTGGATTTGCCGTAACCGAGCATCGAACACGTAACGCTTCTCCCAATTGCGCACCCAAAACTTGCGGCGACGTGTGCATACACACCGGTGCATCTATTGAAAATAATATATAAATATAATAAAATAATTTTATTATTAGGCCAGTCGTGGCGCACGAGCACAAAGTATGACTGTAAGCGCGACGGCTTGTGGGTTCGATTTCCACTCGAACAAATTAAATATTAATTTATTTAATAAATGAATATTTCCATTTCTTCACTTTGGTGTCGAGGCAAAGTGCGGCGTTGAGTTCCGCCACTCGACACGCAATGACGCTAGATTTTGACGGAAGTAGAGAACGGAGTGTCTTAACACTAGGTTCCCTGTGCCTATCCTGCTGGGTGCAGGATACAGCGTGACGCTAAAATAAATAAAAATAAAAAGATTTATAGAGGCCAGTCGTGGCGCAGGGGCACAAAGTGTGACTGTAAAACCGACTGGTTGTGGATTCGATCCCCACTCGAGGAGATGAAATATTTACTAAAATTTATAATTTCCATTTCTTCGCTCTGGTGTCGAGAACAAGCGCGGCGTTGAGTTCTGCCACTCAACGCGCAATGTGAAGAAAGTGGGGAACGGAGTGTATTAACACTAGGTTCCCTCTGCCTACCCTGCAATATGCGGGATACAGCGTGAAGCTGATTTATTTATTTTAAAAAGATTTATAACTGGGAAGAACAAATTAAACTTGTTAGGATCGACCCGTAAACCGTTTCTAGGTAGAATATTAAAATAAAATAGAACCTGCAGATGATTTAAGAGTTCATTTTAACATGAAGCTACTCCGTCGGCAAACTAAAACTTATGTAACAACCTGTTCTAAAGTACTATATTATGTATGATATATTATGAATCAGGCAGGTGAAAATAATTGGCTTTAAATCAAACTCCGGCTCTCAAACTTTTAGCATAACAAAGTGTACTTAAGGTTAATCATAAAATATAACTTAAAAGTGGAAGTATAAGGCCGTAGTGGCGAAGGTTCAAGCGCTTGACTATAACGCGACGGTTGTGGGTTCGATTTTTTTTCGGGGGAATGAAATGAAAACTCGAGAGCGAAGAAAATTAATAATTTCATTTTCTACACGCGATGCCTTAAAAATTGAGAATATCTTAACACTAGGTTCCCTCTGCCTACCCAGCTATATACGGGATACAGCGTGAAGCTGAAGAAGCTTATTAAAAAAAAGTAGTAATATGTTTTTTTTTATTTATATACTAGCACCCTGTATAAATTATAATAAACGCTAGTAGCTAAAACACTTCGACCAGAGTTCGTTAAATCATAACAGAAGTTGACGATAATATATACATTTTATCACCAACTGTTCCGTCAGGCGGGCGCACTCGGTGACTGTGATTCATTTAGATACCTACTTATAAAACTGAACTCTGCCTTAGATTTTCATTAAGTGTAAATATTGGCGCGCTTTAAGTTATCTTGTAGAGAGATCGCTTTATATTGTAATACATGAGAGTTTTAAGTAGCTTTTGTTCATTTAATTTATCTTATTCTCATTTATAGTGCGCTTTTAGGTTTGAAACAACTGATGTTTAAGTATTTTTTATATTATTTAGCTTATTATTATTGGCTTATTGGTAGGGGCAGAGATAACTTGAGAACGTAGTGTTAAGACAGCCCGTCCATTAACACATTTCCTTTCTACGGAACTTTCCACTTACTACGGAATTCGGTAAATTAAGATATTGCATATTCATTTTCATTTCAATCGAATGTAAATCGAACCCACAAGGGTACCCATATATTTAGGTTTGAAAAAAATATTTTTATTATTTGAAGGTATTTGAGAAATTATTAGAAGTAATATGAACATTACCAGTAAAATTATTTTAATACTTAATCTCTATCTATATATATAAAAGGACTTGTGCTGACTGACTGAGGTAAGACGCACGCAGAGCCGTAACCGCTGATGGTAGAAACGTGAAATTTGGACAGATGTTTATTTTCATATTCTGGACATCCACTAAGAGGGAAATTTGAAAAATTTTAACCCTCAAGGGATGAAATAGGGGTTGAAAGTTTGTATGGAAAAAAAAATATCTGTACCGATTTTTATAAAATTTGAAATTCAGACTCTTAAAAATATTTCATTGAATACGTGTTTCATGGTTTCTAAGAATTCACTCCCTAAGGGTTCAAATAAGGGGTTGAAAATTTATATAGAAAAATGTTTAAATTGCCACCGATTTTATAAAAAATTAGATTCAGACTGTTAAAAATATTTTAATATAAATATTTTATTGAACACGTGTTTCGTGGTTTTTTAGAATTCACTCCTAATAAGCGGGCGAAGCCGCGCGCGCCCTCTAGTATATAATAAGATAGTAAAAATATTTTGTCTGTACATTTAGTAATTTTGACTGAAATGGATAGAGGGGCAATTAAAAAGAATAATAGAAAGCAAAAAGATTTTTTTTTTATGTCTATCTGTCTGTCGACATACTTTTGTTCACATTTTTCTCTGAAAGTACTGAACCGATTTACTTGAAAATTTCACCAATTGCTTTGTTTTAACTAAACTTAACTAATAAAGTTTAGTTCATCAAAATCGGTTCATTAAAAAAGTTATCGTCATTTGAAAGAAGTCGTAATTCAACACAGAGATAAAAAATGATCTTGAAAGAAATATCAAGTAAATACAAAGATTTTTTGGTTGGTTCGTTCATATAATATATGTAACTAATTTAAAAACTGTACAGGAGTTAGTATGCAATTATTACAGTTATTTTACAAAGAATATTATGAATCCTTCAAATCAATAATTTAACATTTAAGGCTGTTTCTGAATGAGTAAATTAAATTATTCACTGACATCAGCACATTTAACAGAGTATATAGTTAAAAGGTAAAAAGGACATAAAGTTACAAAAATATATACGTGTAATAAATAATTAGCTTTATGTATATTTTATAAATATCAAATATCAATAATGGTCGTATTTTTTTATTTAAAACAATCAAAAATTCTTTGACGATAATGTCGTTAAAAAATCATATTAGAAGTCATTATAGCTGTCAATCAATTCTGCTTATTAAATCAATAATCATGTATTTTAAGCGGGCGAAGCCGTGGGCGAGCCGCTAGTTAATAATATATGTTAATTATATTTGAAGCTATAAATTCCATTAGTACCTATATTGTTATCCAATAAATTATGTCGTATAATTTTCTAGATCTAGGTCTAAGTCAAGATAGCACTAGAAATGTCAATACAATGAGCTCCATACTAAATGTAGGAGAAATGCTTACAAATAAAAGGAGGACAAGGCAACATTTGTCGTTGATCGGCATGGCCGATAGCCATGACAGGGGTAGCGGAAATATTTTGGGGTCCCTTACCTTAACTTCAGAGAACACATAATTGCAGTATGGGAAAGTAGAGTGATATATTTTATTTATTTGTTTTCAGCTTCACGCTTAATCCTGCATGTATCAGGTTAGGCAGAGAGATGAGAGAAAAGATCAAATATTCTATATTTTCATTTATTCGCTCTAACGTTAAGGCAAAGCGCGGCGTTGTGTTCAGCAAATAAACACGCAATGCCTCCCGAAAATGGGAAACGGAGTGTCTTAACACCAGGTTTCCTCTGCCTACCCTACTGTGTCCAGGATAAAGCGTGACACTACAAAAAATGTAAAAAAAAAAATAGTTTTATCTCGTAAGAAACTTCGGTCCCGCAAAACATCATAGATTTCCTTTTAGCGGTGGCCTGTCATTCACTTTGCACGCTGCGATTTGATTAATGGTCCTAATGACGAGTCACGTCAAAATTCTCGCCAAAAACAGTTTTCTAACACAATTTGCCTCCTGTTGCCTCATCCGGGCATTATAGTTAGTAAATGAAAACCGGTGGAGAATATTTATTGTTCATTATGCTGTTGATCGATGCGATTTTGATGACTTATTATATTACTGAAGTTTCCAAGTTAATTGCTATATAATGAAGTAGGAGAGAAATTAATCAGCTTTACGCTGTATCAAATAGCAGTAGGTAGGAACTTAGTGTTAAGACACTCCGTTTTCCATTTTCCACCGAATTCTGGAGGTATGGCAGTGGCGAAACTCAACGTCACGCTTTGCATCGACACCAGAGCGAAGAAATGACAATATAAATTGAAATAAACATTTCATTTCCTCGAGTGGGGATCGAACCCACAACCAGTCATATTTACAGTCATACCTTTGTTTCCCTGCGCGACTGGCCTCTTTACCAGGCGAGAAATTAATACATTTGTTTTATGAAATACATCGTGTCTAATAGTAAAAGCTTTTATATTAAGTAAGTATTAGAAATCCGTAAACGCCTACAGAAATATTATTGAAAATGTAATGTATGAGATACTAATATTATATCACGTAATGCTTAGTAAAAATAGATAAGAAATACAATATGTAATCTCTAAATATATAAAGAGATTACTTCGACATTAATCATAGATTTCTTATTCCCCATCTTCATAAATTTTCCATTATATCCACTCCCACACCTTCATATTCCATTTCATCCATATATATATATATATATATATATATATATATATATATATATATATATATATATATATATATATATAT
>JAATLQ010037749.1:0-31405 GCA_013421005.1 Heliconius erato x Heliconius himera | reverse complement strand
TTGCAGTCACACCTCGTGCCGCTGCGCCACGACCGGCCTCAAAAAGACTAGGCTAGGTCATTTTGAAGTACAATTTCAATCTAGATGAAATATCAAAGGTGACTATTATATTTAGTTTGATAAGGATTAATAGCAAATTATAGAAATTACATTAATCATAACCAGATGATGATTTAAAATTTTAATTCAATATTAAAATAGTTACTGTGGCTCAATCTTTAGACATAAACATCACAGACTTTTTATAGGTTTTTAAAGGACAATATTTTTATGAAACATTATTTTTATGAGCTCTATATGGTTGAGTCAGCGCACGTCATGTAAGCGATCAGGAAGCCCATTTTCGACGACCTTTTCTTAAAATAATGAAATTCTTGGAAAACTATTAAAAATATGAAAAAATAGCCTATGTTCATCTTAAGACCCTCAAATATCTCTATACGAAATTTTATCACAATAAAATCAGCAGTTTGTCCGTTATTACGTCACAGACTGACGCAAAAATAGAGTTACTTTCGATTTTTTTTAAATAAAAGAAAATATAAGTATGAATATAATTTAGTAAACCAATACTTGTAATTATAAAACTATTTTATATATCTTCTTAGGAATAAAAAACAAATCAATATTAAAATGATGATTTTATCGTTTGATCATTAAGAAATATATTTATACATGTTTAAATTGACTAACTTAGCTTTCTCGTTCGTGTGATAAAGGTCACAAAACCGTGTTCCGATTACGAGCCTACTAGAGTGTGAATATAATCAGTGGAATGTACTGAAATTGTAATGGAATTTGTATATACTATATATATTTTAATATCATTAGGGAAATAAGAAATATTGTGCTTCCGAAAGCTTTCCGGTAATATTAAAAATGTAACTGGAAATATTTTCGTGTATCAAATGTTTCCAGAGGAGTGTTCAATTAATTAACTTTTTTTGCACAATTATTGTTATCTATTGGATAAATATTTAACTTAGAAATAATATATTTTAAAGCTAGAGACGCAAAAATCACCATAAAATATGTTTCTTTTTCATATATGTATTGTATGTATTGTAATATAGGTTTTCTCCTAATTTTATCCTAAGTGTTAAGTAAGGAAACGTGAAATTTATTTTATAGCCCTCTAGTTCATGTACTAATATATATAAATCATGAAAAATTGATATTAGAATATTTTAAAATATCTTTGAAATATCTATAAATACATAGATAATGTCACATCTACATATACGAAAATTATACTTAAAAACTAACGTAGTAACGAATGTCATAATAAATTTGTACGTAGGTATATATTCCGTAGAAAATTAAAAAAAATCCCTCCATCCCGTGATACCTCGATGGTATAAAAACTGGCATATTTTTAACGAAAATTTCTAAGCTTTTAGCTTAAAAGTAATATAACTACAGCTTAACCTAGTTAAGTGCTTGTGCACTTTTGTATAGCGACCTACATATTCAGGCCTTGAGATACTTAGCGGTATAACATAAAATAACGTCATTTCCTGAATTCCACCAAAAACGTACCACTTAAAAGGCAAGTAGAAAATTAAGTTGAGTGTACATTATGTATAATATGAAGTATATTTTCGTCGCTCGTTTGGTTATGTTGGGACGCAAATTAGAGGTGATTGTTGTTACTCAATAGATTTCGAGGTTTAAATAAAAAAAAAAACGATGATAGATTTCTAGGTTTAAATTTAAAAGTAAAGATGATAATATTTTTGTATATATTAGTTGAGATATATTTTTTCATTTCACAATATGTGATTGTGTTCCGCCACACAATACGCAATGTCTCAAAAAATCGGCGGAGAGTGGAGAATGGAGTGTCTTAACACTAGGTTCCGTCTGCCTAGCCTAATGTATGCGGGATACGTAACGCTGATTTTTATTTAAACACAAAAATATTTTATATCATTTTCAATGAGCAAAAAATTTAAAATATTTATCTCTATATACTGTTTATTAAGTGTAGCTTAAATATCTTTGATTTATTAAGAAATTAATCTATATTGTCTTACGTATTTTACTTACTCCTATATAATAATACAACAATTCACCACCTTTCAATGTATACATTATAAGCACTTACATTGTGATACCAAGAAATACGATGCTCCTTTGGGTTGGCACGTACGGAGCATTCGAAGTAAACGTCATCGCCTTCTTTAATGTCGTGGGGGTTGAGGGTGCTGCCCAGAGATAGAGACACTACTGGAGGATCTGAAACAATTTAAACATACTAGAAATATATTTTTATTTCATTTATTTTATCTATTTAAATTTGAGGCTGGCGCAGAGCAATGGTACATGCGTGTGGCTGAACACGCGACGGGTGTGTGGTTCGATTCCCACTCGAGGAAAAAAATATCTGATATATTCATTTTCGCCGGTCTGGTATAAGGCAAAGCGCGGCGTTGTTTCCTGCCACTGAACTGGCAATGTCTCAAAATTTTAAATTTGAAAGTGGTGATCGGAGTGCCTTAACACTAGGTTCCCTCTACCTTCCATGCTGTAAAATACAGGGTGAAGCTATTTTTAAAATTTTATCGTATCTATTTAATTTATCATTTTATATATCTCTTGTATAACAAGTATAAATTTTAAAATTGACTTATAAAAATAAAATCAAATATTTGTATAAATTAGTCATAAATAGAAAGAACATAAAATATTAAAATAAATCTTGAATTAGTCAATATTGAAATTATGAATTATTACCAAAATGTCAAAAAGTTAATTCACTTCAAGATTCTGTTAAGCCATTAAAACTCGGAGGGACGTCTCCCCTTTCAAGAGAACTCCAGTTTGGAGCAAAATTCCATTATATGAAATTACTTAAGAGAAATTACGCCTTGGGTTTCGACGAATCAGTCCTAATAAAGGCCAATGGATGAACGCCACTTCAAATTATATTTGGTGAACATGTGTTCCACTGAGTTTTATTAAAAAAAATTATGAAAGAAATTATTTTTACTTTTTTTCTGTGCAAATTGAAGAAGAGTTTTATAATAATCTATAATATTTTATAAAATATTATTAATATTTTATAAATATATATTTTTCGGAGGGAACTAAGTGTTCACATACTCCGTTTCTCACTTTCCCCTGAATGTTCATGTAATTGCGTGTTGAGTGGCGGAACCCGACGCCGCAATTTTTGCCTGAAGAAATGAAAATATAAATAAATAATAATTCATTCCGTGAGTGGGGATCAAACCCACAACCGTTGCGTTATAGTAACCGGGGCTTCAATACGTATAAAACATAACTTTCTTATTTTATCCTGTTTTAGCTTTAGTTTTTTATGTAGGGTAGACATTGAAAACGATATATTAAAGAGTAACCTTTCTAAGTCATCAAAATTGAAATGATATTCTTTAAGAAATTTTGTTTGTCAGGGAATTCAATAAATCTTAGCACACTTAGGAGGTTCACGTCACGTAAATGGATAAGATCACGACGCAGATCACGATAAGATAGAACCACGAACGGCCACGTTACGCGCCAACCTAAAAACTATTTCGGATGCAAGTACCTTGCTAGACCTGTCCCTGTAGTGAGACCTCCCGGACGCCCACAGAAGCGCTGGTTCAATATCGTGATGCAGGATATGAGAGCTAATGGTCTAATCACCGAAGAGAGAGAGAAAGGACATAAACACGATGTGCTGTTACTTATAAAGCCACACAGTTATGCTGTTAAACAAGTAGAAAACATACAGTGCATTTCTCCATTAGTATATTTAGCTGTACAATTGATACTATACCAGCTTCACGCTGTATCCTTAGCGGGGTAGTCAGAGAGAAAGTCTCTTTCTCCTCGTCCACTATCATCAACCTCTTAATAAATGTCCTTCAGGGGGTCCTCACGCTCTTTGCGTGACCTTCCTCCAGTTTATTTTATACTGTATTTTTGGTCAACCGACAGCTCTCCCTACCTCTCTTACCACTTCACTTTTCCGCCATAAATCTTTTTTGCCATTCTTTCATCACTCATTCGTTCGACGTGTTTAAACCAGCTGAGCACGTTCTTCTTCTTTCTCATCGTGACATCCTCGCTAGTACCTGTCATTCTGTGTATCTTTTGATTGCTGATTCGATCAGCTAAACTGACTCCGCATATCCTACGAAGAGATCGCATCTCCACGGCATTCATTTTTCTTATGTAATACCCACGTTTGGCTGCAGTATAACAGCGTCGGTACCAATATTGCATTGTGTACGGCCAAGCGTGCAGGTGTGCTGACGTTTCGCCGTCTCAACAATGCAGCTAAGGCTCCGTTAACCCTGTTACCAGCAGGCAATACGCCACTCCGCATCCATCTCTACTGAACATACTTCCCAAATATACAAAAATACGATCGATGACACTACGCTTTTATCCAAATTAAAGTTTTGGTACAAAAACTTCATAAGATAAGCCTGTTAGATTATAAAATGAACCGAAACTGGATTTATATCTGCTAACAATATCAAATTACAACACAAAATCCAATCAATCTGCATAATAGAATGTTTCAGTGTTCAATAGAAATAATTTTAAATAATAATGAAATATATTTATTAATTAAATGTGAATTTTATGAAATAGATTAGTAAAAAAAACCTATTCTATTAACAATCAAATCTCGTATTTATAAAGTAAGCACTCTAAAGGCTGATCAAAACAATCTGCCACTTTATTTCTTATCTTCCCCGCCTTCCCGCCTTCAGAATTTAGTGTTAACTAAATTCTAAAGACATTGTGTGCTGGCAAAATTTAACGCCGCGCTTTGCCACGACACCAGAGTGAAGTAAAGAAAAATATTCAATATTTCATATCCTCGAGTGGAAATCGAACCCACAACCAGTCACGCTTACTACTAGCCACTGCTATTAGTAAAAACTGTTACCTACAAAGATTTTTACAATTCCGCTACTCCGTTACCATCTGGCTCGTTCAGGTGAACAGTACCCAATACGTTGACAGTTTATGGGCTATTAAAGACCCATAACGATGTCGACCCGCGAGAACAGCCCCAAAATAAACATTTACGATTTCCCCATTAAATTGTTGGCAAAACGATTCAAGACGGGGGCGTAGCAATTCCATCCGCTCTAAATACGTTACGGTCTGCCAAGCAGAAGTAAATAAAATTTATTTATATTTGTAAATTAATTTCCTTATTCGTAATAGATAGAGTCTCTTCGTTGCTCATTTTGATAACTCTCCTTTTATAGAGTTAAGTCATTTTGTAGGCAACTCTAGTTTCGTTGTCGCTAATTGTTGTTAATTGCTATATAAAAATTTTAGAAAATCTCACATAACAGGGTAGGCAGAGGGAACCTAGTGCTAAAACACTCCGTTCTCCACTTTTCGCTGAGTTCTGGAGGCATTGCGTGTTGAATGGCGGAATACAACGCCGCGCGTTTATCTCGACACCAGAGAGAAGAAATGAAAATATAAAAATAAATATTTCATTTCCTCGAGTGGGGATCGAAGCCACAACCAGTCAATTTTACAGTCACTTTTTGTGCCCTTGCGCCATGACTGGTCTCAATTTAGTAGATTGTTTATGATTTGCTTTGAAATTAAAAAAAAATGGATATGAATATACTTTTGTGGATTTTCGTTGGTTATTTTTTTTATATTAGGGCGTTTAGTGGTAAACAAAAGTATATTCTTAAAGCATCAAATATACTTTCAGCTTCACGCTGCATTCCGCATATACCAGGGTAGACAGAAGGAATCTAGTGGGAATTGAATCGACAAACGTCGTGATTACAGTAACAAGCTTGCGCCACTGTGCCACGAAAGCCTCAAGGCACCACGTTTTTTTAATTAGAGCCAAAATTACACCGACGATCTCAATAATAGACATAAAGCAGCATAAGTCACATGTCACATAAGAGCACGACGTTCGCTCATTTCTATGTACGCTTTCAAAGCCCTTTCACAAAACAACCCTGTAAACTCCAATTTCAACCCCGTGAAAATGTTAGTCGAAGCCTGAAAAGGGAACCATTCGGTGGTCAGAATTCGTTTTTACCAGACCTCCACGTCCCGACGTTGAACGCCCGACATCACTAACAAGATTTTAATTATGTTTTACTGAGCTCCTCTTTCAACCTTATTATACGGTGAACCTGTATTTGTGGAATATTTTCTCACTTTAACCCGTCTTATTTCGTTACGAAATAAATAGCTTCTATTGCAGAATTAACTTGTTGCATTTGGAATTAAAATTAGCTGTTATAAGCTTTAGTCATATAATTAAAGTCTATATTTATATTTGAGAAATGTAATACGAGGCCTGCGCCAGCAGGGACACAAAGTGTGACTATAAAATCGACTGGTTGTGGATTCGATCCCCGCTCGAGGAGATGAAATATTTACTTACATTTATTTTCCATTTCTAGCAAAAGCAAATTCTTAAAGTATTAAATATATTTACAGCTTCACGCTGCATCCCGCATATAGCAGGGTAGACAGACGGAATCAAGTACGAATTGAATCCACAACCGTCGCGTTACAGTCACACCCGTGTGCCCCTGGGCCACGACGGCCTCAATAATACCTTTCATTTGGATAAATCTATATTACTTTAAAAATATATTAAATAAAATAAAATTAAATAAATCAGCTTCACGCTGTATCCCGCACACTATCTTTAGATCTATTATCAAATATAATTTAGCTGACAATGTAAATACCAAAATAAATTTCACAATATATGAATATATAATAAATACATAATTAATATTACAAAGCTAAATATACGATATTACAG
This sequence comes from Heliconius erato x Heliconius himera, assembly GCA_013421005.1. NCBI lineage: Eukaryota > Metazoa > Arthropoda > Insecta > Lepidoptera > Nymphalidae > Heliconius > Heliconius erato x Heliconius himera. The sequence continues at coordinate 24,618 of JAATLQ010037749.1, read as the reverse complement.
TAAGGTTGAATTTCGGTATAATATAAAGGAATATTATACTGAAACTCAACCTTACTGTAATATCAGCTTACGCTGGAACCTTTTGGGAATCAACCTGTGAAGTCTAATTTAATCCTCCGCAAGTGTTATTTGAAGCATGAAACTGACGAGCATTCAGTGGTTGGTATTAGTTTTTGGTCGGACCTCGTTGCTCGATGTTAAGGACCCGACAACAACTTCCTAATTACATTTCGCATCGACTTACACAGCGTTATAGATAAAAGGATGTTTTTAACGTTGCTTTTAACGTGCCTAATGTTATCTATTTGCCTGATCTAAATTGTGGCTTTTCCAAAACATAAAAATTGTAATATCTTTATGTATAAATATGTATATTTTAGCTTCCATTTGTATCCCGTCACAGCAAGGTAGGCAGAGGAAATCTAGTGTTCAGACACTCCCTTCTCTATTTTTCAACAAATTCTGGAACGTTGTCTCAGCACTAGTGCGGAGAAATTAAAATATTCATAAATATTAATCCATACCCCCTAGTGGGAATCGAACCTACATCCTTCGCGTTACCGTCACACGAATGTAAAACTACGCTACGAAGGCCTTGACGACGATATTTCATATAAATATACAATTAGCGATATAATAGTAAAATAATGACATGAAATCTATTAAAAGCATCCTTCCTTCTCCACTGTTCGTACAGTAAAGAACGCATAAAGTAACGAACGCTACTATTAGTCTAGGCCGATAATACCCAAACCATTTTTTAGGTTTCACGCTTGACCCGTTGTGAAGTAGCCGGAGAAAATGGCCTCGACCACTCGTATCAGTACACCCGTACATGACTTCCGGGGGGTCCTCATGCTTTTTTCGTGACCTTCCAGTCAAAGTCAAAATCAAATAATTTTATTCAAAATAAGAAGTTACATGCTTCATTTTTTGAACGTCAAATAATTTACCACCAGTTCACTAAAGTTAATGCCTCAGACCTGAGAAGAACCGGCGCAAGAAGAGTTTCTTGCGCCGGTTCAAAAAAATAAGCCCCGCTGAGTAGCGGGGTTTATTTTTTTAAATCAATTATACACAATCACATTTTAAGTATTATCGAAATTCTTGGAATGTAAATCCATTTAACAGTGAGTTTAATCACATTGCTGTTTAAGTTTTTTAAGTTTGAGTCAGTAGTTGTAGACTCGATTCCCACTCGAGGAAATGAAATATTTAATATTTTGATTTCTTTGCTCTGGTTTCGAGGTAAAACGTGCCGGCTCCAGAATTCGACGGAGTGTCTTAACACTAGGTTACCCTCTGCCTACCCTGATTTTTGCGCGATATAGCATGAAGCTAAAAAAAGAGAAAAGAAATTATACGTTTTAACGCCAACAAAAATGATTTATGAAGAACTGAGAATGTACTTAGAATATTTTTTATGTAGAATTTTCTTTTCACGAATTTTATTCGTTAGCGTTTAGACTTACAAAGACGTTTACTTCACTTTTCTACTAACTAATTATCTCCTTTATTTGCTTATTCGGCTGAATATTACGGTTAAATAGTCTTTCTGGAGTTTTATACAGTCATTATAGTAATAAGGCTGTATTAGTCGATATTTTTTTACGTTTTTCCTTTATTTATTTGCAAACTCAAATTAATTACTTTTCTGAGAACGATTGGTTTATATTTTATTATGTGATAAAGTGAATACGAATGTTAATTACAATTTTATTGCTTTGCTACTTAAATATACCTGTTTACACGTGGAGAATAGCTCGATGGCCGAGACACTCCGTTCTCATTACGACATTTCCGCTTCCCGCACTCTTCACCGAATTTTCAAAGGATTGCGTGTTGAGTGGTGGAACTAAACGCCGCGCTTTACCTAGTTGCCAGAGCGAGTAAATTAAAATATTTAATTTTTAATTCTCCGTGTAGAAATAGAACCCACAACCAACGCATTTACGGTCGTAAGCTTAATCCTCTGTATAAAGTTATTTATAGAAAAACGGAACATAACATAAAAATAAAAACGAATTCCGTTAACAAAGCCATGCATCTTAACGTTTGCTTTGTGCAAGAGGACCACTTAAGCAGGATTTAGGGAGTACAAAAGACGAATTAATCCTATACAGGGTAGTGTCCTTGTAAATAGCACATCGGGCGAGACACGACTAAATTAGATGAAACTAGTTCCAAACAACCCCGATGCACTGGATAAACTGTTTGGAAAGTTCTGGCACATACGCTGTACGGCGAAGACACTAGGGCGATTTGTAGCTTCTTTATGGAATGTGAAATTGAGTTTATATTTTTTTTCCAACTTTACTTTAGGATAGGCAGAGGGAGGAGATTAAAACACTCCGATTTCCACTTTCTGTCGAATTCTGGAGGTATTGAGTGTTAAGTGACGGAACTCAACGTCGCGCTTTGCCTTGACACTAAAGCAAAGAAATGGATATATTAAATATTTCCTCGAGTGGCAATCGAACCCACAACCTATCGCGTTTACAGTCACACACTTGTGCCCCTGCGCCAACGGCAAGCTCAACAAAAATTATAATATTAAAATATCTGGGGAAAATCCAATTTCAAACTAGTAGAGGTGTTATTAAATTTTAATAGCAATTTATTGGTTTCCTGAAAAAGTTTTTGTTTCATAGAAAGCTAACTGATAAAACGAACGATGAAGCGCAAAATAAAGGGAGTAAAATATACGCTTTTGCCAATCACCTAAAGTTTTCTCTATTTTAACATAATAAATAGTACAATCACATCTGTCTTATGAAAAGGGTTTTAGCGTCACGCTGGTAGGCAGATAGAACGTAGTGTTAGGACATCATCATCATTTCCTCGAGTGGGAATCGAATCATCAACCTGTCGCTTCACACTTAGTGCTCCCGCGTCACGAGGCCAGTCGTGGCCACGAGGCAAGTGTCTATATGATTTTATTCTCAGCTTCATGCTGTATCCCGCACACAGCAGGGTAGGCAGAGGGAACCTAGAGTTAAGACACTCTGTTACCCACTTTTTGACGGATTTTGGAGGCATTGCGTTTTAAGTGGCAGAACTCGACGCCGCTCTTAACCTCGACCCCAGAGCGAAGAAATGGAAATATAAATTTAAGTAAATATTTCATCTCTTCGAGTGGGGATCGAACCCACAACCAGTCGGTTTTACAGTCACACTTTGTGCCGCTGCGCCACGACTGGCCTCTATGATATAGTAATTTATTAAACATCATTCCATCATAAAATTTGAATTAAAAAAAAAAAAAAGAAACTGACAACGTCAGTATTTATCTTATACAACGTAACACATTAGAACAAATATAATAAGATCAAGAGCAGTCGTATGGAAGACAAATTTAATTAAGGTACATACAGACATACAGTGTGTTTCAGTTTATTGTTACGGCCATAATTGTACGCGTTTACTTTGAGTTTAACAAGTCCCAAGAATCTTGGCATGCGCATTTTCTCACAATGCCTCTGGAAAAGAGGGAGTTATCGCTGTGAGGACGTTAAATGTATTACGCTGTTGTTATTTTGATAGGAATAACTTTTTCGTTTGACATAAATAAAGCCTCTATAGTACAATTATTTTGTTTTTATATTTAAGAGGCCAGTGGTGACGCAGGGGCACAAAATGTGACTGTAAAACCGACTGGTTGTGGGTTCAATCCCCACTCGTGGAGATGAAATATTTTCCATTTCTTCGCTCTGGTGTCGTGGCAAAGCGCGGCGTTGAGTTCTGCCACTCAACACGCAATGCCTCCAGAATTTCATTAAAATGTATTTTGTTAGATGATTCAGAATAAATATAGGAATGTTTGGAATATATCTGTTTAGGTGCCTGCTGTAAAATATGTATGCATATACATACAAACATAGGCGCTAGCCATGTCAGTTGTAACAGAAAATAAATATATAAGAAAAACTCATTTAGTAATAATTGAGTCTGTTATTTTCTCTGCTTTTTATGTCATTAAATGTAAGTATAATAAACTCTTTTACTCTGTAAACATTTTTACTCTGTATCCATATTTTTTACTTCTATATACAACTTTAGATATAAATAATGAGTATGTATTGTTAATCTTCACATACGTATTTTCTTTTTGCTTTCTTACATTTTTCCTCTGATCAGACAATCAATCTAGTGACATTTTTTGTTTTCTTTTTGCGTCCTTTTTAGAACAACATTGTGTTGTTACTGTATGATATTTCTCAATAGGAATTTTCTAACAATTATATCTATTTATTTTAATTATATATAAATATAGAGACTAAAAAAATTCCAGTCTAAACACGGGAAAATTTTGAGTTTAGGTGACTTAAATTCTACAATAAAAATATTAGAAACACATTCATTGCCTCAATTTAAAATGTTGTATAAATCTTTCTTATAAAAGAAACGAAATGATTATTTTAAGTCGGAAATTTTATTAAGTTAAATATTAGCAGTAACATCTTCTTTATTCTAACTTCATTATGAAAGATTTGTTTTTCCTCGTCAGGCCCAAACGGCATGTCTTTTTAAATTAATCAAAATGGAGCAAATATTTACGTTCGTATCTCAGTACTCTGTTATCATAGCAAATTGACTTAATTAATCCTATAAAATAAAGGTTCTCTTTTTTTAAAAGAGTAAAAATAAATAAAATAAAATAATGCGTGTCGAGGCAAAGCGCGGCGTTGAGTTCTGCCACTCAACACACAATGCCTCCAGAATTCGGCAGGAAGTGGGGAACGGAGTGTCTGAACATAGGTTACCTCTGCCTATCCTGCTGTGTGCGGGATATTACGTGAAGAGTAAAATAAAAAAAATAAAAAAGGTGATTTCTAAATATAAAAATATTTTTTCTTTAGCTTATTTATTTATATAACGGCCTATTTATAATATTATTGAGTGATAAATATTGAACAAAATACACTTATTTATTAGGCATTCAAAAAGTCAGATAGCTACTACTACAGATCTACTTTTAAAATTAAGGAAAGATATCGCTAAGTTAAATTATGTAACCGTTACGCAAAGTAAAAGTCAATATAGCTGATATTTAATAATAATGCAGATTTCGATAATATTATTATTATATTATAACCTATTTATTAGATACTGTAACTTTTTGTTAATGATGGAGCTCAACATCGCGCTTGGTCGTCGTGCGAGTGAAGTGAAAATAATTTATTCCCTTGAATAGGAATCGAACCCACAACCGCGTTTACAGTCATAAGTGCAATTGAAAAAAAAAACAGTAATGACAATGTTTTTTTTTTGCACAAAAAAATTAATAACCAATTGTATTGTGCTGATAATAAAAAAAATTAAAGCGAAATGCTTTTAACATTTACTAAGTAAAACGAGATTCACATGATATAACATATCATGTTTTTAATAATTTAATCAAAATCAGCTTCACGCTGTATCCCGCACACAGCAGGGTAGGCAGAGGGAACCTAGTGTTAAGACACTCCGTTCCCCACTTTCTGCCGAATTCTGGAGGCATTGCGTGTTGAGTGGTAACTTAACGCCGCGCTTAACACCAGAGCGAAGAAATGGAAATATAAATTTAAGTAAATATTTCATCTCCTCGAGTGGGGATCGAACCCACAACCATTCGGTGCTATAGTCACACTTCGTGCCGCTGCGCCAAGACTGGACTGATATCATGTTTTGTTTATTCAAAACAGAAATGACTTTATTTGGTCTATATTCCTCATCACTTATAACAATTATATATATAATTGTACTTAATAGTACTGCTGATCAACATTTATTTTGCAAGTCACCACAAAGCGAAGCTTGAGAAAATTAAATTATCTCAAGTCGGTTATTATGTTCACTTTAAAATACGGACACACTGTCGAATAAATGTAGATATTATTCATTTTAGATATATATAGATATATTATTTATTTATAACTCTTAGCTCTGTGAATTTATAGAAAATCAACATTTAATACATACCTACTCGTAAAAATAAAAATTTAACTCTTAAAAAATATTAGGACATTTCAACCAATTTTTTTTGTCAAATGGCAATCAGAATAGTATTAGGTAATGTATTTTTTCTGCTCTTCTAATGTTATATGTTCTTATTAATTAAACTATGTCTAATCGAAAAAAATTGTTAAAATAAAATATTTCTTTCCGACACTTACTTTAAGACTAAAAATTTTTTTTGTAGAAGGTAATTGTATATTTTTTATGGATAAAGACAAAGCAAACGAGCGTACGGGTCACCTAATAGCAAGTGATCGCCGGTGCTCACAACCTCGTATGATACCAGAGGAGCTATAGGTGCGTTGCTGATCTTTGAGGAGGATATAAACGCGATTTTGAAGGTATTCAAGTTGTATCGATCTCTTAACACTGCCGCAGGTTGACCATTCCACAGTTGCGTGATATGTGGAAGGAAACTTCTGGGAAACCACACAGTATTGGAGTGCCACGTATCCAGACGGTGTGGATGGTATTTAAGTTTGTGACGTTCTGTGTGGTTAGAGAATTCGGCAGCAAGTAACAGGTCAAACAGTTCCCCGTGATAAATGGGGTAGAGAAGGCACAGCTAGGAGACGTCTCTACGCAAAGCCAAACTGTCAAGCATTTCACAAATGATTTCGTCCCCAACGATTCGTATGGCTTTAAGTTGTATGCGATCAAATGGGTCAAGTTGATACTGGGGTGCACCAGCCCTGATATGTGAATAGTACTCCATTTGAGGCCCGACTTGAGCCGTGGGGGACGAGAGCATTCTCGGGCATGTGTTCTGAGCAAAAAACCTTCGACAGCTACCTTGATTCTCCGCCCAGTGAAGAAAGCTTGCGATCCATTTTTATATATTCGCGAGGAGCCTGTAGAATGGAAATTTTGCAAGGAGCGTCTCACACCACACTCGATCAAAGGCATTCCAAATCCCAAATCCAAATTAACTGCCAGGCCGCTACGTTGCTTTTGATAGTCGCAGCCCCACGATGGCTGAGGTAAACCAGAAGATTAGCGATTGAGCGACTATGGCGGCAGCCATATTATTATTTTACAGTGTTATGAAAGAAAAATACGTATGGAATTTTTTACGTAGCGGGATTTAGATCCGCGCCTCTTGAACGATTTTCCAAGAAGCGCTACTAAGTAGAAGTTTTGTACAAGTTGCTTTGAAAGAGCAAACTGATAAACTATTATTTAATTTCTTTAGCTTCATTCATCGCTAGATTTACTCTTAATAGGATAATCTTATTGGAGTCACTTGGCAATTTTAGATTAATGGAAATTGATTTATAAAGAAAACAAGTTATGGAAAGAGTAAAATAAATAAATAAATAAATAAATCAGCTTCATGCGGAATACACCCGCACACAGCAGGGTAGGCAGAGGGAACCTAGTGTTAAGATACTCCGTTCCCCACTTTCTGCCAAATATTGGAGGCATTGCGAGTTGAGTGGCAGAACTCAACGCCGCGCTTCGCCTCGACACCAGAGCGAAGAAATGGAAATATAAATTTAAGTAAATATTTCATCTCCTCGAGTAGGATCGAACCCACAACCAGTCGATTTACAGTCACACTTTGTACCACTGTGCCACGACTGGCCTCATGGAAAAAGTGTACTTAGAAATACAGTGTTTGTTATATTTAACCAATTCTGCGTCAAATTAGTAAAAGTTCCATTCATGTCTTGTAATATGTATATTGTTAGAAATTGGAAGCGGTTAACATTTTTAAAAAAACACTATATAAACACATATCGTCTATATGTTTCTAAACAATTTAGAAAGAGATACTATGTAATTGCAATAAGCGATATGTATCACCTAATAATAATACTTCACACTAGTTTCCTTCCAATAAGGGCCGTTGCCTACAAGCAACTACCTCCGATTGACACAATTCCACTGCTTTTTTCATCTTTTTCACCAACATCTACCCTCTTTTACACAATTTCGCTAATAATATGTATACATCCATATGTATATTATAAATTCGAAAGGAATTCTATATGTCTGTCTGTCTCTGACATAATCACGACCAAATCGCTGATGTCTTCGAATGAAAATAGACTACTTTTTTTTTCTTATTTTTTTGTTTTTTTTTTCAGGAATTTCGTTGTATTAAGAAAAGGTCACCGAAAATGAGCTTTCAGAAAATAAATTTAATAATGACCTTTGGCATTTTTGTTTAGATTGAAATTGTACTTGTACATAATTATAATAAATACTTTAGGAGATATAACAGATTCAAAATTACTTAGCCTACGAGCCGCACTAAACGGGCAGACGGCGTTGACGATTGTATCAATTTTGATACATTTTCGATCTGCTACAATTTTTTCATTTTATTTCATAATTTCATAAACATGTTAAATAAATATTTGAATAGTTCGAGCGGGCGAAGCCGTGCGAGTGTGGCATATTTATATAAATCAGATTAATTTATACCTGAGATAAAATAACTCCAACATAGTTTTAACATTTAAGTTGAACAACAATTCTACAATTTAAATTAATTAACAAACGAAGATATATACTTGTTATCTGCTTTAACTGTTGCCTCCATTGCCCCAAATTAGCTTATAAACAACACGGCCGTGTGTCATATGAATGCTGAGTGCTAAGTGGCTATAATAATTAAACTTAACGACTTCAGAGATGTGAAAACTGGTTCAGCTTAGTCTCGTTATAGCTTATTTCGTAGTAATATTAATTTATATATGTAATTTGAGGCCGGTCGTGGCGCAGCGGCACGAGGTGTGACTGCAAAACCGACTGGTTGTGGGTTCGATCCCCACTCGAGGAGATGAAATATTTACTTAAATTTATATTTCCATTTCTTCGCTCTGGTGTCGAGGTTAAGCGCGGCGTTGAGTTCTGCCACTCAACACGCAATGCCTCCAGAATTCGGCAGAAAGTGGGGAACGGAGTGTCTTAACACTAGGTTCCCTCTGCCTACTCTGCTTTGTGCGGGATATAGCGTGAAGCTAATTTAATTTTTTAATTTTAATATTCATTTAAGGGATGTCGTACAAAATTAAGAAGTAGGTACTGCGTCAGTCGATAAAAAGGTGGGGCGAACAAATTGGGTCGCGTCTTATGTTTCGTATTTTGGTCGGGAACGTTCACGAGTTTTCATATTTTGTATGTTGTGGAAGAAATGCTTTGCGAACTGATGTTGAGTTTTTGCGATATTGACGTGAATGTCGTTAAGAGGGTTTTTTTTATGTTGCGTTACATCGCTTTGTGTGTATTACGTGAATACGAGTGAAACATAAACAAGGGTTTGACAATTGAGGTTGCTTAAAAATTTTTATTGTTTTTTCGCAATATATGTTCGTATCGTTATGAATTATATAAGAATGAACAAAGCTATAAAATTGATTTGATATTGTTTATAAAAAAAACATAATTAAAAGAAAAAAATATTTGTTTCTTTCTTGTTTATAAAAAGTTTCATAATTCAAATCAAATCAATTAAAAAAGCCAAAACAACTATTATCTTAAATAAGTCAATCTATTTTTTTCGCTTCACGCTGTATCCTACACATAGCAGTGTAGGCAAAGGGAACCTAGGAATCTAGTGTTAAGACACTTCGTTCAGAACTTTTCCGCCTAATTCACACGCATTGCGATTGGCATAATTCAACGCCAAATATTGCCTCGTTACCAGAGCCATAAAATAAAGATATTAAATATTTTATTCCCACAAATGGAAATCGAACACAACCCGTCGCGTATACAATCACACGTTTGTACTCTAAACATTACAAATAATGTATACTACAACTACAAAAGATAGGTATGCTATAAACACTCACACACAACATCCAATTTAAAGGAATCCTCTATGCTTTGACCGGGCAAGGCGGTGTTGTCAGCTTGGCATTTAATTTGTACTCCGTCGTCTTCAGGCAAGGGTGTGAACTGCAACGAGCTGGTGACCCATGTGTCGTTCGTAGCGTCCAGTATCTGTTGATGTGCTTTGTGCTCCTTTATCAACGTTCAATTGTATTATGTAAAGGTTGAATTGGTAACTATTTGTTGCCAATTCAAAATAAGTATAGACTGTGGATATATATTTTTGGTATTTATTTGGAAAACGTATAAGAAATTTTAACGTAGCGGGACTCGAACCCACGCCTCCTGGAAACCGACCTGGTCGGTTAAGTGTGCATTAACACTTTAAAATGTTAAAAATATTTTTTTTTGTATTTAATTAATAATAACATCATTAAATTATGTTGTTGGAAGCTTAAGGAGTATGTAGATTAGGTATATAAATGATAATATATTATCTACATTCTACGAGTATATATCAGTTATTCATAAGAATAACTTCCAGTTGAATTAATGGTCACAAAAAAAAGGTTGTGGGTTCGATTCCCACTCGAGAAAATTATATATTTAATATTTTCATTTTTCGCTCTGGTATCGAGGCAAAGCGCGGTGTTAAGTCGGTCCCGCATTGCCTCGAAAATCCGGCGGAATGTGGGGAAGTATCTTAATGAGAACAGAGTATCTTAACACAAGATTCCTAGGTTCCCGCTATCTACTCGTACTATGCTACGTGCGGTGTACAGACTATAACTGATATAATTCTCAGCCTATCATCTAGCGCCAACTACTGCGGTTAAACTGATGTAAAACGTGTAAAATTCGTCTCGTATAAAAATATTTATTGAAATATCCTTTTTATCTTTTATTATGCTTGAGTTAACAACCATTGACGTAACCAATCCAGTTGCTTAGGCTGTATGTTAGCTTTACATAGTTTTTATTGTAAAATTTTATACAATTATTTCTATAAAAAATCTCATTATTATAAAGTTAAATTAGATTTAAAAAAAAAAATTAGCTTCACGCTGTATCCCGCACACAGCAGGGTAGGCAGAGGGAACCAAGTGTTAAGACACTCCGTTCCCCACTTTCTGCCGAATTCTGGAGGCATTGCGTGTTAAGTGGCAGAACTCAACGCCGCGCTTAACCTCGACACCAGAGCGAAGAAATGGAAATATAAATTTAAGTAAATATTTCATCTCCTCGAGTGGGGATCGAACCCACAACCAGTCGGTTTTGCAGTCACACCTCGTGCCGCTGCGCCACGACCGGCCTCTAAATTAGATTTATTATGATGAATATGAAACACGTAACACGTACGTTAGTTTCAGCTTCACGATGTATCCCTCATGTAGCAGGATAGGCAGAGGGAGCCTAGTGTTAAAACACTACGCTTTCACTTTCCGCCGGATTAAAAATAAACAACGTACAAAAACGAATCTTTTATATCACAAAAATGTTGTTTTTATCATTGATTTGCAATAACCCTTGGAATGAAAAATTGGTTCAAATATTAACACAATCATTGTCAAATAGTGAAGAGGTTATAAGGTTTTATAAACAAAAAAAATGTGATACAAAAAATGTGATAAAACCAAATAAAAATGTGATAAAAAGTAAAATAGTAATGTAATTTGAAATTCTAATATAACTTATTATAATTTGAAATTTCAATACAACATTTACTTAATGATTTCTTTTCAACAGAATAAATATTACATTCAATCGGTTTTATTTTGGACTAAACATTTGAAAAGATATGTTTCTTAGAAAGCAATTTCAAGGTTCAGTTACAGTTGCTAAAGCTGTCTGTATGAATCTCCCTTCCTTTGGCGATTTACTAAATGAATCTTCTATACAAACGACTTAAGAGATAAAGAAGTTATTTCGAATTAAGCTAAAACTACCTACTTGCTTTATATAAAATATTTTCGTAAATTGTGAGAAAAGAGAAATTGAAAATTTGTAAATTAAATATCTATACATAAAGAAATTTATCCCTATTGCTAAAAGTTATACTAAAAAACCTAATTAATCTTTTTTTGGTGATTTCTTACAAATCTCAATTTTTGGGTTGCGTTACTTTCTTTCAGATAATACGATTTATCCATCAAAGGCCGTTTCTAAATTTATACAAACGTCCGTTATTTTTCCGCTTCATACTGTATACCAAACAAGGTACATATACAGAATTCTGTGTGAGAATCTAGTGTTAAAACACTACGGAGTGTCCCATCCCATTAAGATACTTCAGTGCTCCGTTCTCCAACCAATTCTGGAGGAATTGACTATTGAGTGACAGAATCCAACGCCACGCTTTGCAACGAGACAAAACGTGGCGTGACCAGGGCGAAGAAATGAAAGTATAAAACATTTCATTTCTTCGGGTGGGAATCGAACCCACAACCTGTCGCGCTACAACTGGATTCTGTATAAATGCAGCGTTAATACAAACGTCACAAACAAAATAATACATTATATCTTTGATAACAACACAAAAATACCAGTTCACCCAAACACAACCTGAAAAAATAATAAATTAAAATTACACGCAAACACTGCAACGTCAAGATAAAGTGCAAAACTCACTTTTCCCCTCTTAAATTTCCTATTGTCCTTGAACCAAGTGAGCTGAGCCGGGGGGCGGCTACCCTCCGACACACACGATAAGCTGACGTACCGCTCTGAAGATAACGTCACTGGCTTGTTTTGTATCTGGACTAGCGTGGGCTTCACTGTAACAAATGGGTTTTGGTTCTACTTGTTTCTTATATTTCTCATAGCTGTAGTTTATAATTTATTTTTTTAGAAGAATATGAGAATAAAAATATAGAATTATGAGAAAAATATTTAATTATCTTCAAGAAAGAATTTTTCTATTCCAAATTTTTAGGGAATAACAATTTTAAAGCAATTTTAGATCATATTTTTCAACATAAAGTTATAATATAATTGTAAAAATATTAATTTATAGATCTACAAATTGGGATACAATAAATAAGATTTTTGTACATATACATAAGCATAAAATATGTAGATATATCTATATTAGGGCAAAAGCCCGGCGTTGAGTTCCGTCCTGCAATGCCTTGAAAAATTCGGCTGAAAGTGGGGAACGGAGTGTCTTAACACTGTGCTATCGGGCTACAGCGTGAAATTGATTTAATTTTTAGATATCTCTATATATTATTAAATACGAAGGTACTTACAGTTCATTTCTAATCTAGCAGTCTTTTCTTGTGGGCTGACGAGGTTGGTGTTTGATGCTCGACACTTAAACGTTGTATTTAAATGACTTCTTTTAATATGAGGTAGTTCTAGTTTGTTTACCACAACATGTGTGTCTGTTTTCTCTCCAATATACTGCGGCGCTGGAGTACCATCTATTAACCATATTACTGTTGGAGCAGGACGACCTGTAAAAGAAAATATTTTTAAGAATTTAATTATGTTAACGTACACCTAGCAACAGCTGAAATAATAGGCAGGAACAGCTGAACTGCAAGAACCCTTAAGCTTTATATATAAAATATATATAAAGTTTAAGAGTATCGATGCTAAAATGATGCCAAAACGATATATATAAATGGTCGTATCTACTGATTGCGTTGACTTAGCTTTTTTCTGTGCTCTGAGGGACCGTAGACCTGAATATTTAATATGGATTCCAGCTATCTCCACGCGATCTCGAGTTAAATGGTCTTGATAGAAGTTAGACGGACAACAAACTGATCCTATAAGGAGGTTGTTAGGGAACATAGGAACCTAGTGTTAAAATATCCATTCCCTACTAACTACCTATACTTCCGTTCAAAAAAAAAGGTTCCGTTTTTTTCCATTTGAGATAATATATCTTGATTATCCTCACGGTGCTAAAAACTACTTTGTTATGCAAACAGTAACATAAAGAGTTCAATCGTAGTAGATTCAATTCCTGTAAACTTTACTGGTTCTCTTTCTTTAACGTCAATATATTACAGTATACAAATTAAATCTTTTACCGAACAATAAGGATATTGTATGTAGAATAGAGGACTCGTAAGATCGGGCGTTCTCTTTTCAGCGTTGGTGAAGTGATTTGTGTCCAACTGACACGGTCAGATGGAAATACCTAAAGTACTGAATGGAATTGAATTCCTATAAAAAGAACATTGTGCTTATTATAGTTATTATTTTTGTGCTTAAAAGTTGAAAAGCGAGTTACTATACCGTTATATATAATAAAAAAAATCAGCTTCACGGTTCACTTTAGTTCATATTTCCTTATAATACACTAAAATATCTAATACAGTAATTTCAAAGTTTTAAGATATAGGGGGAAATAGCACTAAATTCTAGAAGCATTGCGTGTTGAGTGGCGGAACTCAACGCCGCGCTTTGCTTCGACACCAGAGCGAAGAAATGAAAATATAAAACATTTCTTTTCCTCGAATAGAAATCCAACCCACAACCTCTCGCTGCTTGCACCTCTGCGCCAGGACTGGCCAATTAATAGCGTTATAATTATAAATCTAAACTGATATTATTAAATATGAAACGAAAACAATCCACATAAACAATTTTATTATTAGGCTAATTTTTACTATAATCTTCTATCCACCCAATATGTTTTCTATTGTAGTCGTTTGGCAAGATCCACTAATAATATACTTTGGAGAAGACTAGATTTGGCCAAGTTCTTGGCTATAAGCCAGCTTTAGGTGGATAATGAAAGCCATGTGGACAGATAAACAAAAGTCATCTCAGCCATACTGCCACCTCAAATATGATTAAATAAACTAGAATAGACGATGTAATGTTGTCTGTTTTTTTCCTTGTAAAGTAGTTGATTATAGTTATTTTTTAATAATGATAAGAATATGTGGCACAAGCGTGTGGCTGTAAACGTGACTGGTTGGGAGTTTGATCTTCGTTCAGAAAAATGGAATATTTATTAAAATTTATATTTTCATTTTTTCTTTATGCTCCGACGGGCAAAGTGCGGCGTTGACTTCTGCCACTTAACACGCAATGCCTCCAGAATTCGGAAGCAAGTGGGGAACGGAGTGTCTTAACACTAGGTTCCCTCTGCCTACCCTGCTGTGTGCGGGATACAGCGTGAAGCGAATTAAAAAAAAAACACAAGTGTTACGACACTCAGTTGCCCACTTTCCGCCGAATATTTCGCGACATCGGACTAATTTTCCTCTAACTACACTGCTGTATATATATACGACACGCCGTTTGGACGGAGCACAACGACGCGTTTTACTTATAATTTTAATATTTTAATTTATTGCTCTATTTATAGGCAATATGGAGAAGGGAGCGTTGCGACACTTGGCGACGTTGAAAAAATTACCCCGGAATTAACGAATTCGAATCCTCAACCACTCAATCTTCAACAATCACAATCAATCAACCTCTAACAACTGTGCCACTAAGCGAAATCACAAATACTTATTGATATTCAAAACGTATATCTAGCACTCAAATTTAGATAACAGCCAGATGTCGATACGTCTTCGTTTACCTAAACCGTCAAATCCTACATGACAACAATAGCTTATGTTACTATTATGGAGAGAGGAATATTATGTTCACGTCATACTAAGCCCACCGCTCTGGACGATTCATTGGGAACCTTGTGTTATATTTATGTATATTTTGCCTTTGTGTGAGTAAACGCGATGGTTGTAAGTTCAATTCTCACTTGGGGTAAATAATTGTTATTTATAAATAAAATCAAATAAAGTCAGCTTAACGCTGTATGAAGAAACGGAAATATAAATTTAAATAAATATTTAATTTTCTCGAGTGGGGATTGAACCTACGACCAGTAGCTTTTAAAGTCACACTTTATGCCCCTGCACCACGACTGGCCTCATTTTATAAATATTTTCAATTATTTATAAATATTTAATTTTTTTCGCCCGTGCAATGCATAATTCGGCAGAAAGTGGGGAACGGGCTGCCCTAATATTAGGTTCCCTCTGCCTACCCTGCTATATGCGGGATACAGCGTGAAGCCATATATATTTATATTTATTTAAAAAATATCTCTAGACCATAAATTACCAGCATAAATTGTAAACCTATACGCCGTACTGGAAATAGCTGTTTGTTCGTTGAAAGTCAACCACGTGTTCAGTCAAGCGTAGGACTCTATAGGCAAAATTATGCAATCTTGACAGCTTTAATATATTGATGAAATTAATTAATAATTTATTTTAGACATAAAACATCGCATGTATGTATTTACGCAGTGGTGATGCTGTCAGCATGTACAGATTATATAAGGTAGTCGTTGGTTCTCATCCCTCTTGAAGAAATATTTTAAGCCTAAGGTATAATTATATTCAAAAGAAAAAAAATACTAGTAAAAACCAAAAACTCCGACTGTGTAAAACTAAAAAGAAAATAAACAAGCCCAGTAGTTTATTAGGATTAACAGTCGGGACCTCTTTAAATTATGCGGGGTTCCCGGTAAAGATTTTATTGATTGAAGAAGTACAATACTTATAGGTCCCGACTGTTAATCCTAATAAACTATTGGGCTTGTTTATTTTCTTTTTAGTTTTATGCAGTCGGGGTTTTTGTTTTTACAAATATTTTTTTATTTTTCATTTTTTTGTTAGAATTTATTATGGTAATGATAATCATGATATACCTTTTTGAAATCCTCGTATTGAGCTCTTGAATTTGATACCTATATTATGGGATTTGAAACTCATTTTTTTTCATTATTCCAATGGCGTCCCACAGCCGCTATGATTTTTTTAACGTCACCTATCTAGGCACACTTCGGCTACTAAGACGAATCTAACGATATCTCAAATATGTAAATCCGTTCAGCCGTTCTGGAGATATGAGGTAATAAAGAATATTACATACATACATACAAGATACGCGTGAAAAACATAACCCTTCCTTAGTACTTTTATACTTTTATTTTCTTATATATAGATAATTTGTAGGAGCTATAATATGTTTTTTCATCTAACTACAAATAGATGAAATTTCAGTAACTTTTGCTTTTTAAATTAGATAAAAAAAAAAATGCAAAGAGTAGGCGTAGTAGGCGTTGAACAACGTGACAGGCAGACTAAAAGCAGAACCGTAATTTAATTTAGTATCTTATAGCCCAAGATCCCATGGCCGCCAGACCTACGTCATATAAGCAAAGCTAAAAAATTTGGAGACTAATAGTCAAATATGTAGTTTCAAGACAGTGAGTATGCATGCTATCTTAGCATGCGTACTCACTATCTTGATATATAATATATAAGTTTATTGTATCTATTCAGCGGGAATAGCACATTGTCAAGAGTCTAAATTTCAAATTTTATAAAAATCTGTGGCGATTTAAGGATTTTCCTATACAAATTTTCAATCCCTTATTTGCACCTTTAGGGGGTGAATTAAAATAAACCAGGAAAGACGTGTTCAATGAAATATTTTTAAGACTGAATTTAAAATTTTATAAAAATCAGTGCTAATTACATTTTTTTTCCATATAAACTTTCAATCCCTATTTCATCCCTTTCGGATTTCCAGAATTCGAAAATATAAATCTGTTCAATTTTCACGTTTCTACTATCAGCTGTTACGGCTGTGCGTGCGTCTTACCTCAGTCAGTGGGGACATGTCCTTTTATATATGCAGATACAAATAAAATATCAATAAAAAAATACCTTAAAAAAAATATATGCTAATGTTTACGTAAGCATTGGGGGAGGGGGTAAGAGGATTGCTTATTTTTGATGACATAGAGGAGGAGGGGGTCAATAATTGCAAAAAAACTGCTTACGTAATACTTGAACGGCCCCTAACAACAAATTTAAAACCGAACGTTTCTACTTTAATGTTGGTGAGTGTGTACATTAAGTTGGCACTACCTCTGAAAGGGCCCCACATTCAAGTTAGTAAGCACGCATACCGTCCTAGCTACATATTAGACTATTAATCCTTAAAAAATTTAGCTTTGCTAAAATGACGTAGGTCTGGAGGCCCTGGGATCTCAGTCTATAATAACCGCCGTACATCAATATCTCTATCGTAATATTTCGAATTAATCATATTGATCATGCCACGTCACTTCTAACAAAGTTACTTCTTTCTTTTTACCCATTTCTATACTTCGCTTATTTATCAAATGAGCTTCACGCTGTATCCCGCACACAGCAGGGTAGGCAGAGGAAACCTAGTGTTAAGACACTCCGTTCCCCACTTTTTGCCGAATTCTGGAGGCATTGCGTGTTGAGTGGCAGAGCGAAGAAATGGAAATATAAATTTAAGTAAATATTTCATCTCCTCGAGTGAGGATCGAACCCACAACCAGTCAGTTTTACAGTCACACTTTGTGCCGCTGCGCCACGACTGGCCTCAATTATTTATCAATACGTTATTATTTCAAACTTTGTTTTCTTAATTCCTTTAGTTACATACAAACTTTATCTTTTGAGGTGAAGATCACTAACATCAATATTATGTTAATCTATTGTTAATTTCAAGTTTGAAAACTTTGTGTAGATCTTAATAAGTTTTTGCATTAATTTACTTCTTGCCGAGGCCTCCGTGAATCAATGGAACAGCGATTTACTGGAAACGTGAAGGTTGTGGGTTTCTGGATCTTTCCTAGGATAAATGATTTTTTTATACTTCTTCGTTTTGGCAAGATTAAAGCGCGATGTTAAATTCCGCAACTGAACACGTAATATAGTTTATACTTAGAATGCAGGTTGAAATACGTTATATACTTATTTAGAAAGTTCCTAAGTGTGAATTAAAACTTTAAAAAATGTTAAATATATGAAATACGTTAAACGATCTTGAACTACAAATATTGATAAAGGTACAGACCAACGTATGTAAGATAACGTTATATTAGAAAATAATCACAAAATATATTTTAAAATCTTTATATTTCAACTATTCATAAAAAAAAATTACGCAAATCAGCGTATTTCAAATCATTTATAATTTTTTTCAGCTTGACGCTGTTTCCCACATATGGCATGGTAAGCAAAGTGTTAAATCACTCGGTTCCCCATTTTCCACCGAATTTTTGAAGCATTGCGTATTTAGTAGCGGAACACAACGCCGAGCTATTTTGCCTCAATTTATTTCTTCATCCTGGTAGGATGTAGAAATAAAAAAATATTAATAAATAAAATCCATTCCCCTGAGTGACAATCGAACCCGCCACCACGACCTCATAACTTATAATGTATACATTAAAATAGAAATTAAATTAGCTTCTGAAAATCTTTGATCTAAAAACAACATAATTAAACATGCCATTAATATGAAACTTAACATCATAAATGTTAATTATACCAAATAATGGCAATAACACCGTTCCACCAAAACTCCTAAACACGAATAAAATTAAATCTCTTATTAAAACGGTATCTTTAAAGTTGTATATCGTGTTTTGTGAAGTACCAACATTGAGTTAAAAGTCTTCTTGTATAAACAGTTGCTAAGCCTAAGCAGCGATTAAGGTTTACTCGGAATTATGCATAGCCATTGGGATTAAGAGGTCGTTATTACGCTTTGCGGTTGAATTTGGGATGATCGAGATATTATTTAATATATACATCGAGGCCAGTCGTGGCGCAGGGGCACAAAGTGTGACTGTAAAATTGTTTGGTTGTGGGTTCGATCCCCACAAATATTTATTTACGTTTATATTCTTCGCTCTGGTGTCGAGGGAAAACGCGGCATTGAGTTCCGCCACTTAACACGCACCGTCTCCAGAATTTTACGGAAAGTAGGGGACCGAATGTCTTAACACTCGGTTCCCTCTGCCTACCCTGCTGTGAGCGGGATACAGCGTGAACCTAATTTGATTTTGATTTCATAAAACCAATCACATTTCTTCAAAATTGTCACATCATCGTGAACCAAAAACAATTTTATATAAGACAAGGATACTCTAGTTTGTGTTAAAACGCGACCCCTCTCCCCGGCGGCGATGGATAAGTTTACGCGGGTGCCATTTGGAGCCGATCTCTGGGTGACTTATCGGCAACTTTAAGCACTATATATCAATGTAATCGGCTTAATATCTCATCTCCCACTAGGGTGGAGTTTATGCTTATTTCTTGAATGATTTCGTCCTGATTAGTAATAATGGCCTGTTCGTTTGCTTTTGAGATTAATGTTGTATTTACGGTACTCAATTTATGGGGAATATCTTTTGTTTATTATTATTTCTTTCTTTTTTTTAGCTTCACGCAGTATCCCGTATGTAGCATGGTAGACAGAGGGAGCCTAGTGTTAAGACACTCCACTCCCCACTTTCAGCCGAATTCTAAATTCATTGCATGTTTAGTGGCGGAACTCATCCGCGATTCGTCTCTATATTACAGCAAAGATATGAAAATAATAGTTTTTTCTATTTCTCAAATGGGAATCGAATCCACAACCAGTCGCGTTTTTTGTCACACTTTGTAAAACCGACTGGTTGTGGTTTCGATCCCCACTCGAAGAGATGAAATATTTATTTACATTTATATTTTCGGGGAACGGAGTGTCTTAACACTAGGTTCCCTCTGCCTACCTTGCTGCGTGGGGGATACAGCGTGAAGCTGATTTTTATATGTAAAATTTGGAAACCGCTTGTTTTATAAAATATTAAGCGTGTGAATGTCCATTATATTTAAAACGTGCCGCATATGCTACTAACCGCCGCTCCCCAACCACTTAGTCTTTTAGCGTCAAAAGATTATCTAGGATTTATTTTATCGCAGTCATTTTTTATGGCTTCACATAAAACACTTACAAATATTTTTTTTTGAAAAATTCTTAGATTACATTTAATATGTGCTTGTGAATGTGTTATAAATATTTATATTATAGATTATAGATATTTAAACTAAATAAAAGATATTTTTTAAATTTTTTAAAGTGTTATTTCACACTTATAATAGGAAACAAAAATACTTATTTAGAAAACGTATAAAAATTTGAACGTAGTGGGACTCGAATCCGCGCCTTCTTTAAACCGACCAGGCGCTAACTAACAACATAAATAAGTTGTAACAATATAAAAATTTCGACGTAGCTTGATGAGAACGTAAGGCTTAGTGGTCAGAGTGCCTGGTCGATTTCCAGGAGGCGCGGGTTCGAGTCCCGATACGTTCAAATTTTTATACGTTTTCTAAATAAGTAAATTAAAGATGATTTTATTGACATATTAATATATATATATATACACACTAATATCATTAAAAGCAAGTCTTGCTTTTTATAAACTTAAGTTTGATTAACTAACGTTAACGAGAAATCGTAAAAAAAAATAACATACATCTTTATTCCGAGTATATATGGACATAACTATGGACATAACATAAATCTTTTACTATTTATCGTAAATAGACCGTAAAAAGTAATTCACATCACCCTCGATTTTTTAACCGACTTTAAAAACAAGGAGGTTATCAATTTGATTGTATTTTTTTAAATGTTTTTTATATCAAAACTTTTGACTGCGTGAACCGATTTTGATAATTCTTTTTTTATTTGAAAGCTAGTGGTTCCCGTGTGGTCCCATTTTTTTTGGTCCATTGCTGACAATGGTATCTATGAGAAAATCACATAAGTCTTAAATTTACATTAAGTATGTGCGCGACAAATGGACGAATAAATCAATATCACGCTAACCGATTCCGATGATTCTTTTTTTTATTTTAAAGGATACACTTCTAGGATCGTTTGTTGAAAATTTATTTTATTTCCTCGAGTGAACAAAACCCAGTCGAACTCACAACCATTCGCGTGTAAAATTACATTTTGTGCCACTGCGCTACCACTGGCCTCAAAGTAGTAATGCATTAACGTAATATATTAATAGAATGCTGAGAAACTGACTTCGCCGACTAGCTTTTCATTGGACAGAGCTGCCGTTTCATCTATAGACTCGAGTAAGCTTCCGGTGCCTTTGAATAAAGAATAATTTAAGCCGATTTATTATATAACATTATATTATGATTTATAATAAATCGTTATTATTCATTATTTTATAAGTTATTCAAATAATTGTTGTTTGGCGCGTGTGTAGTGCGTAGTGCGGCGTTGAACTCCACCCTATTCCAGAGGGCAATGATCATTTTTAGAGATTTGCTTGTACAAAGAAACAAATACATATATTTATCCAACTTTTGTAAGAACAGAAGGTTATCAATTCGACTGGGATTTTTTTGTTTGTTACCTCAGAACTTTTGGCTGGGTGAACCGATTTTGATGATTTTTTGTGTGGTCCCATTTTTTTGGTCCTTTTCTGATAATGGTATCTATGAGAAAATCACATAAGTCTTAAATTTGCATTAAGTATGTGTGCGACAAATGGACGAAACTCAATATCACGCCAACCTATACCGATGATTCTATTGGAAAGAATACACTTCAAGGATAGTTTGGTGAAAGTTTTGTTAGATTTTGATTGTGAAAAGAATTAATATACTGATAACAATAATTTTGAAGTCAGTGCCAAGTAAAATAAACAGGCTTAGTAATTCGATATTGTAGTAAGGTTGCTGTAGCGTAAGCTTCACACCGACTTCAAAATTATAAAATCTTTTTTAATTATTTTTGTTTAACAAAATCAATGTACGTTTTACTTTATGTGAAATTATTTTTTTACTTTTTAGTTCGTTGGTTGAAGTCGGCTTTTTTTTTGTTAAATATTAATTTGTTTACGACATCTTTTTTATTTGCTTTTAATTTTTTAAGTTACTAAGCACTATAAAATGTAGTAAAATTTTTGTTATTCTAATTTAATATAATTGTTCAGATATGTATTCTAAATATATACTCCTTACCAAGGCTAAGCAGGTTTTTTTTCTGACAAATTTACATTTTTAATGTATATAATTTGAATCTTAGTACGGTTTTTATAGCATACATGAAAACAGTCGATTTTCATTGTTTTATTAAAAATGTGAGAATTAATAATTAATATTTATTTAAGTTAACTGTAGCCTTACCTCCTCGGACCTCACAAACAAGGACGAGCTCGTTGCCCTCCTCCAACGGGCCGACCACTCCGGATACGTCTCGGCCTGACTTATCGTACAATATAAGTTGATGTGGTGGCACTAAAACAATAATAACATATGATATATATTTTTTAATATGGAGGCCAGTCATTCGAGGAATTGAAATATTTATTAAAATTTATATTTCCATCTCTCATTCTTCGTCAGTGTCGAGGCAAAGCGCGGCGTAGAGTATCGCCACATAACACGCAATGCCTCAAGAACTCGGCGGAAAGTGGGGAACGGTGTGTCTTAACACTACCCTGCTGTGTGCGAGATACAGCGTGAAGCTGATTTAATTTTAATTTGTAAATTTTAACAAACACAATATTTTTCAACTAACATGTAAAAGTGTATGAATGCCTGAAATTAAAAAAAAGGGAATTAACAATCAAAGCCAATGATCAGTGAGTCAATATCTATAGAAAATAGAATCTATGGATCTGTTTTCATCATACATCCATCTAATTAGACCATATTAGGCGTTGAGATCAGTTCAGGGTTACATTTTATGCATTTAGAGGTGCAGGATTCCCTACAGTGTTTATTCAAAAATTTATCAACTATACTAAGATAGACTTATAATATATACCTAATATAAAAATATATTTCTAAAAGCATAATATTTGTAACATTAAAATATAGCAACATTAACAATATTTTAACTTTTATAGGTAAAAGCAAAATAAAGAACATCTAATGAGAGTTGAAAAAAAAATAAGCTCCTTAAAACTCTCCCGTTTTTAAGTGGCTTAAAAATGATCCCGACAGAGGTTAAGATGGTAAATACTCATAATTAACGGGCAAAGTGACAGAAAGGTTCCAATTTGTGCGAAGGTACTTTAAAAAAAACATCTAGTTAAAGAAAAAGTTTAAATTGCTTAATTTATTTTTTTTAAATTAAGCAATTTAAACTCTATTTAAACAGTGTATGTGTAATAATATATATAGAAATACATTATCAGTGAAAATTTCAACTGTGACATTATCGCGGTTCACCAGATACAGCCTGGTAACAGACGTACACACAGACAAGCAGCGAAGTCTTATTAATAGGGTACCATTTCAACCTTTGGGTACGAAACTTTCAAAATAATAATAAATACATTTACATCTTTCTTAACATGATTTCGTGGCGCAATTACAAAGAACCACCACTGGCCAGCTAGGGTCTACGCTTTATTTAAGAGGAAAAACAATAAAGCGTAAATTTCAAATGAAAACATATAAAAAAATCATAAAAAACATAGTTTAAACTTTAACTTTTGGATTCAATAAAATAATATAACATTCCCATATCGTAGTTACAGGCAATATAACCGGAACGTACGTTTATAGCGTGCATGCTAACATTCTTCTGAAACGGAAATCGGACCGGGCAACCTGGCGGAAGGCAATATATACGTATGTATGTAACTTGACTACATAAATACGTATTTTGTTTATTTATTTTTCTGTGTTTTTTAATTTTTTTGTAGTTGTGACTGCGGTGAAGATATATTATTGTTGTATCCAGGCATAAGTAGAGGGAACGCGGGAATCCAACGGAACCGCTTTCCGTTGAATTATTGAGGCATTGCGGGTTTAGTGGCGGAACTCAACGCCGCATGAAATGATTTTAAATTTAGCTCCTAAAAATTAAAAAGTATCATGTAAGTGCATTCAGATACTTCTTAATTGCTATTTACATTGATTATATATATATATATATATATATATATATATATATATATATATATATATATATATATATATATATATATATATATATATATAT
>JAATLQ010037748.1:0-63049 GCA_013421005.1 Heliconius erato x Heliconius himera | reverse complement strand
AAGAGCGGCGTTGAGTTCTGCCACTCAACACGCAATGCCTTCAGAATTCGGCAGAAAGTGGGGAACGGAGTGTCTTAACACTAGGTTCCCTCTGCCTATCCTGCTGTATGCGGGATACAGCGTGAAGCTGATTTTTACTTCTATACAAATTTTATCTAAAATGAAGACGTTGTTGCGTTTTTTGAGTCAATATCAAGAGCTAGTGCTTCAAATAAAAATATATTTCTGTGTTCGATAGTCTATCTCTGTATATAGCTTATCTAACATTTTTGCAATACTCAAACTGTTTCCACCATATCTTTAATTAGATATTAAATACAGCCGTATATATCTGTTTTCAGTAGTCTACTTCAGTAGAAGGCTATAGGCCATTATACATAAAGATTTTTTTTAACTTCACGATGTATCCCACACATGGCAGGCAGAAGGAACCTGGGAACCCGGTCCTTAGACACTCCGTTCCCCACTTACCATCCAATTTTTAAGACGTTGTGTGTTGCACAATGCTTTGTTACTAGAGCGAAGAAATGAAAATAATTAATTCTTCAAGTGGGATAACCTTGATAAATACAGGACACAACATGGAGGTAAAAACTAATAGAAGCGTTAGTCTGAATATCGTAACTGTTAAATTGGAGGTCTCGAACTTCAAACTTAGTTTTGCCAGAGGCCTTTCATCTTATACCTTTCATTCACCTTTCCATTCACTTGAACTAGCGGCTTTAATACCAAATTCTGGCCCCCTTTTAAGGCTATTATTTTTTAGGATTTAGCTGCCAAATTTTATAATTCTAGATCAACCGGAAGTATCTTATTAATTTTTATTCCCTTTACAGTGTCGAAGTACACAGCCATATCTTTTTTTAAGTAAATATAGAAATAGTTTCCAGAAAAGTAAGAGACTGTAAGTCTGAGAAAATAGTTTGAATTTCAATTCAAAATCTCCAATCGTTTCTGAAATATAGGTTCTTCACAGACAAACGGACGGACGGACAACAAAGTGATCTTGTAAGGGTTCCTTTTTTCATGATTAACTATTCATAATAATTAGTTAATATTTTTATTTTTAACTTTCACGCTGCATCTCAGATATGTATAGCAGAGTTGACAGAGGTAATATGGACACCTAAGTGTTAAAACATTCCGTTCCCCACTTTCCGCGGAATCCTGGATACATTGCGTGTTGAGTGGCGGAAGTCAACGCTGGGCTTCACTTCGTTACCAGTTGTGTGCGGGATACAGCATGAAGCTGATTTTTTTTAAGAAATATTAGCATATAGATAATTAGTATGTATACACTTTTTGTATATATTTATAGAAATATGATTAATATTTAATTTTTAGAAATAAATACATAAAAAGATTTACCAAACTTAGAATCTCTCCTTTTTTTATGATCATTGGATTGAACTTTGTTATGTCGTTGATACCCAAATTCTTTAAATCCACTATGAACGTCTCTGATAAATTGTAATCAAAATGCAGTCTGTAATCGGCTAACTAAAAAAATATATTAATAATTAGAAGATTTCATAAAAAATCATAATAATGGGGTGAGCATGGGCACAAGCATGTGATTGTGGACGCGACATGTTGTGGGTTCGATACCTATGGAACAAGGAACAGAAATATGTAATATTTTAATTTCTTCGTCCTGATGTCGATGCAAAGGCGACGTTGAGTTCCGCTACTCAACGCGGCATTAAGGTTTCTTTTTTATATATAAGAATAAATGCATGTAGCGATGTAGGTTTTTAGGGACCCAAATTTAAACTAAATCATATTTGTAGTGATCAAATTTAGTCTACTAAAAGTATATTCGTATAATTTAACCCGCATATAGCAGGGTAGGCAAGGAGCAATTAGTGTCGAAATTTTCCCTTCCCTACTTTCGGCCTGAACTAGAGATATTACTTGTTAATTGCCGTAATTAAACGTTAAATGTATTCTAATATATAATAGTAATATAAAAATATGAAATATTATGTGTACAGTCAGCATCATATAATTAGAGACGCTCAGGGTATTCAAAGAAATAGACGCAACCAAAAAGTCAATAATATCGGTACAAACAAAGTTTCCATATTGTTGTCAACAATATAGTCGCTGAAAAGGTCGAGACGTTTAAAATGTCATATAGATCGTTTCAGTTAAACCGCCATAAATATAGTAGTCATCCCGCCAATGGTATCCAAGCATTCTAAGTGTTCAAAAATATATAATATATTACATTAAAAAAATAAACTTTACTGCTATATATTTTAAATATAATTTCTCACATCAATTAATATTAAAGCATTTATACATAAAATGAAATGGATAGAAACTACTGCTATCCTTTTCATTTGAAGCATGACGTCATAGACCTGTCTTTTGTTTTGTAAAAAAAATATAATAGTTCGATCGATGCATTAATTCGCAAACCAGCCAAATGAGTAAAATTTTCAGGAGGCACTTTAAACATCATAATATTTAAAGGGATTTGTTTAATAATAAAAAATACGAATTGCTATTTACGCAAGGAATTGGGATAATTCTGGATTTGTTTTTTTTTTCGAATCACGCCGAGAATCGTTTTTATTCAAACTGAATCGAAAAAGTACTATGTATTATTAACTTTTTGGTTGCGTCTATTTGTTTGAAAACCCTGAACGTCTCTTATTTTTTGACGCTGACTGTACCATCGCAGTGGAATGTCAGTACGCAATGATTTTATTTCAGAAAAAAACATTGTTATTTCTTCTATTTTATATAAAAAATGCTTTGGGTTATTATACAATCTGTACACAAAGCCCAGTTAAGTGATCGCAATGTGACAATGTATGAACTAGTTTCTATGTTGTATTTAAAAAAAATAAAGTGTTATTCCACACATAGCAAAGAAAAATACGAATACAAGACGGCCGGTTGGAAGGTGTCCTCGAGGCACGGGTTCGAATCCGGTTTACTTTTAAAATCTTGTTTCCTAAATAGTGTTTACTATATTCTTATACTCACCATAAAATTATATCGTACGAATGTTTGAAAATTGAAATCATCCCATTTACCAGTTGAAAATTGAATTACAGTAACTCTCGACAGTTCTTCGGTTAGTTTAGGCATAACTACGAATTTTCTATATGAAATAAAAAAGGTCAGTTTTTGTTATTAAATTGAGACCAGTCGTGGCACAGGGATACAAGCCTGCGACTATAAACGCAACGGGTTCGATACCTACTCAAGGAAATTAAATATTTAATATTTTTATTTCGAAGCTCTGAATGGCTCTATAATTCCGTAGCAAGTAGAGAATGGAAGTATCTTAATAGTAGGTTCCCTGATTCCTTCTGCCTAAACTAACAACGGGATCCGCCATGTGCAGCATACAGTCTAAAAAAGTATGATATGCAACATGAAAATATTTTGTAATTTTTTGGTAATGTTACTTGTTAATCTAAATTAGCTTAATAACAACACTCTAATATAATGTTAGAAACTGAATTATACTATAATATATAACTTAGAAAGTGAAATATATACACAACTATCTAATATAATCTTAGAAACTGAATTTATCCCAATTGTATTAATTTTTCATCATCAAACTGAGAAGAGACACTAGCTTGGGTGATACTAAAATAATATGGTACAATGGAATTGGTTTAAAGATGAAGCCAGGAAGTGAATAGGGTAAATCATCAGAGGTTACAGGTAAGCTATTCAAGTTAAGGCTTCTATAATTTTTACTTAATAGCTCCGATAGCACATTGATTTTTAGGGCTTATCGCTGTGGTGTATATTTATTATTGTCATGTATTTTAGGACAGTCGCAAGAATTAACGTAAGAATCATAAAAACGGTCAAGTTGGTTGGTTGAACGACACCACATAAAAAAATTCAGCGAAAAGTAGGGAACGATGTTTTAAAAAAACATAGTTTTATAATAGGTGGGACACACAGAGTCAAGATGTTTTTTTTTACCTTTTTTATTTATTTATTACCATTTAACAAATAAGTAACTAACTAACTAGCTAACTAACTAACTAGCTAACTAGCTAACTAGCTAACTAGCTAACTAGCTAACTAGCTAACTAGCTAACTAGCTAACTAGCTAACTAGCTAACTAGCTAACTAGCTAACTAGCTAACTATATATTTTTATATATTTATTAGCACTGTTTAACACTTACATATTTTCTAAAAGTTTATTAAATTCGCCAATTGACTTGTTAAGGGCTAATTCAGACATCATTCCTCTCATAGTAAATAGTTTTTCAATCATATTTTTTGTTGCCTCTACTGATCCTTTGGCTATTAGATAAAAGCGTTCCAACATTTCACGATCTGAAAACAAGATTTAGATAAAAATATTCAAGTTTACACTTCTGATAAAACCAAGTGAAGAAAGGAGTGTCTTAACATGAGGTTGTCTCTGCCTACCCTGCTATATGCGGGATGCAGCGTGAAGCTGTTTTTTTTTATAATACCTTAAATAATATCAATTATCCATATTGTATAACGTAGTATAGGGATGCCAGTCTTGACGTCTTGGCGGAGCACAAGCGTGCGACTGTAAATGTGACAAGTTGAACCCACAGTTCAATTCTCACTCGAGGAAATGAAATATTTAATATTTTTATTTCCTCGCTCTGGTTCGACGCAAAGCGTGTATTAAGTTCCGACACAAACAAGGTGGAACGGAAGTGTTTTAATGGGACCGGAGTGTTTTATAGTATTAAATCACTATATGTCAGCTTCACTCAAATATAGAGAGGGAACATAGTGATAATACATTTCGTTCCCCACTTTATGGCAATTTTTTTGAGGCATTCTGTGTTAAGTGGCGGAACTCAACGCCGCCTTCGTTTCAGAGTGAAGTAATGGAAATATTAAGAAATAATATGTGCCTTGACCTCGAGTGAGGATCGAACTCACGAAAAATTTGAACGTAGCGGGAACCCTCTGCTCTTGGAAACCGACCAGGCGCTCTGACCACTAAGCCATACGTTCTCATCAAGTTACGTCGAAACTTTTACACGCTTGTTACAACTTATTTATGTTGTTAACATCTCTGTAGGGAGATTTCCACTACCCAAAAATAAAGAATTATCGTTTGGCAAGTAAAACTTTTATACGTTTTCTAAATAAGTATTTTTCTTTCCTAAGTGTGGATTAACACTTTAAAAATGTTAAAAATATTTAATAAATAGCATTCACTCTTGTTCTCGAATCCACAACCGTTCCGTTTACAGTCGCACACTTATGTCCATAAACAGAACATTAATAATCTTATAATAATCTATATGATATTATTTTATTTAATAAAATAAAAAAAAAAACTTACGCAAATATTTCATGGCTTCAACTAAGTGATCTTGCTTTTTACCCCATTCCTCAATAATTTCAATGTCTTGTAGTATTGCATTTATATCGATATTGTAGAAATGTCGCACTTTGTCCATTTCATCTTGACTCACTTCCAAAAGTGAATGTTTTGGTGCGTGTTTCATTCTGTCTTCATAGCTAGAAAAAAATATGAAAAAACATGTAATTCATGAAAAAAATCAGCTTCCTGCTGTATCTCGCATACAGCAGAGTAGGCAGAGAGAACGTAATGTTAAGCCATTCCGTTCCCCAGTGCGAGTTGAGTGGCGGAACTCAACGCCGCGCTTTGCCTCGACACCAGAACGAAGAAATGAAAATATAAATTTAAAGAAATATTTAATTTTCTCGTCTGGGAATCGAACCCACAGCCAGTTTCGTTTACAGTCACTCTTTGTGCCCCAGCGATACGACTAGCCTCATGTTATTCATTTATTGGTTTACGCCATGTAGCCCAGTTGGTATAAATCTGACCCAACGCGACGATTCATGGTTCAAGTTTCACTAGAAAAAAAGTCTATATGAATAAAAATATCTGAATATCTTGGTTAAAAACATTCAAAAACTTGAAACATTTTTTTTAAATCAAATTAAAAATATATATTTATTTATGACTTTAATAAGATTACAATAATGTTAAAATTAATGTAACGGAATCAAAGATATAAGTATGACATTAAAGATAATTGAATAGATTATTTTCAATAATCACCAATATTAACCAACCAATGAGGCCAGTCGTGGCGCAGGGGTACAAAGTGTGACTGTAAAACCGACTTGTTGTGGGTTCGATCCCCACTCGAGGACATAAAATATTTACTCAAATTTATATTTCCATTTCTTCGCTCTGGTGTCGAGGCAAAGCGCGGCGTTGAGTTCTGCCACTCAACTCGCAATGCCTCCAGAATTCAGCAGAAAGTGGGGAACGGTGTGTCTTAACACTAGGTTCCCTCTGCCTACCCTGCTGTGTGCGGGATACAGCGTGAAGCTGACTTTTTTTTTACCAATATTAACCAATACTAAAAGCTGCGACGTCGCGACTGTGTAGGTTTGTGACTGTCGTGGGTTCGAGTCCCACTCGAGGAAATAAACTATATTTATGACATCATATATTAATATAGTTAAATACTTATTTAAAAAACGTATAAAAATTTTAACGTAGCGGGACTCGAACCCGCGCCTCCTGGAAATCGACCAGGTCGATAAGTAAATAAGTATTTTAACTAGGCAAAAACACTGAGTTTTCTCCCTTCTGAATATATTACAATATTTGTTAGAAATAATGTGAAAACAATTTTGACCGCTACTGTATTGTGACATTTCCCAAAACCAAATTTTCGATAGATTTTGGACTGTTAACTCTTTATAGAATTTAATATAGAACATGCCTATAGTATAAAATGTCTATTTTAACTTGACAATCAATTGACGCGTATAAATGCCCGTTGCTATGCCAGCGTGTAAAGTGACCTTCATACAAAAGCGGGTAATATCAATCATATAATAGTTTGTGTCATATGTATATATTCCTAGAATTTAAACATTGGATGGCGAAATTCATCGCCAAAATGTCACAAATATTTTGTGACATTGTGGTGTTGAAGCGATTTTTTCAGCTTCACGCTGTATCCCACATATAGCAAAATTAGCAGAGGGACGTTGGGAACCTAGTGTGATGACACTCCATTCCTCGTTACCACAGCGAAGAAATTAAATGTATTGATTGTAGTTAAATTAATATTTTTATTTGGTTTGGTTGTGTTTTCATGAGCAGGAATCGATCCTATAACCTGTCGTTTTAACAATCACACGCCTGTGCCTCTGCAAACGACACCTCAATTTAAAAGATTAAACATGAAATTCAAGATATCTTATCTAAGTATATACAATGTAAAGTTGCAACAAAGTAACAATCACTGAATGCAGTCTTAATTACTGATATAATAGTACTCGATCATATTATCTACAATAGTTTTTTTTTTGGGTTTGGTTTGGTTTTTTTTAGGCTTGTCTGTTTGTATATTTCGGACAGTTTCACCGATTACGAATAAAGTTTCATATAGTAATCTAATTATTAATGCTATCTTACATACAGAGGATAAAAATACGAAATAACTATTTCTTATTTTGAGGCCGTCGTGGCGCATAGGCACAAGGGTGTGACTGTAACGCGACGGTTATGGGTTCGATCCCCACTCGAGAAAATGAAATATTTACTTAAATATATATTTCCCTTTCTTCGTTCTGGTGTCAAGGCTAAGCGCGGCGTTGAGTTCTGCCACTCATCACGCAATGCCTCCTGAATTCAGCAGAAAGTGGGGAACTGAGTGTCTGAACACTATGTTCCCTCTGCCTACCCTGCTGTGTGCGGGCGTGAAGCGTGACGCTGATTTTTTTTTTAAATCCTATATTTTGTAAATTTCAAATCACTTACGTTTCTCCCTGAAGTCGAAGCATCTTTAATGAAAATGTAACACTAGATATATAGTTTATTCTATTTTACTAGTACAGTGTTGATATCCTGAAAGAAACATTTAGAATACATAAATAATTGAATATTTTCAATGTTGTTTTTTATCACAAAGTGTCACCTTATCTGATAACGTTTATTCAGCAGTTGTACTAGTAATAATAAAAATATATATAAGAACTATAATAATATAATATTATTGTTATCAGCCACAACGATGTATTCTTTTTTATGTTAAAACACTTAGGGCAGTGATTCTTCAAAAAATTTTTTTTATACATTTATTCTACCTTGCGTAAATATATCATCTGTATAAATTACAACTTTCTAAATATCACGGTTTACGAGATACCACCTGTTGACAGAGGGACAGACAGATAGAAAGAAGGACGGATAG
The DNA here is from genome assembly GCA_013421005.1 of Heliconius erato x Heliconius himera. Taxonomy (NCBI): domain Eukaryota; kingdom Metazoa; phylum Arthropoda; class Insecta; order Lepidoptera; family Nymphalidae; genus Heliconius; species Heliconius erato x Heliconius himera. Next base: position 54,822 of record JAATLQ010037748.1, on the reverse strand, counting down.
CAGAATCTTGGTAATAGAGAGATGCCACCAGAAGTGCGATTCCTCATCGTTGCATTTCTTTTTAACCAACTTAAAAAAAAATAATGTTCTCATTTCCCGTCTTACTATTTTTTTTTTATGGAAAAGACAAGGCAAACGAGCGTTCGGGTCACCTGATGGTAAGTGATCACCGCCGCCCACGACCCCGTGCAACACCAGAGCAGCTGGTGTTGCACAGGTGCGTTGTCTGCCTGTAAGGTGGTTTGGGCTCCGGAGCCCGGCATTACCTGATGCGAAACGCAGTGGCATAAAGCCACTACTTCACGCCGGTTTTAAATGCCGGGGGTGGTAATGATCCGGTCGAGTCTGCCCATGCGTGTTGCCATTGCTGGCGACGTGACTCTACCACACGTACTTTAGTCGCCTCTTACGACACCACCAGTACCAGGATGATCCTAATAAGAAATAGTACATGGGGCTGCTATGGAAGCGAATGTTTGATATGCTTATTATATCAGTTAACGCCTGACAGGAATGCATACTCGTATATACCTATTACTTAGTTGTGACCACAATTAAATAATATTTTTTTTTGTGTTATTAATTTTAACATGGGAGCTTCACGCATTCTTGAAAAAAATGACCTGTCCTGACAGCCGGACGGACAAACAGACAAAGTGTCCCATAAGAAATGATTTTAAGGTTGCGTACCTTTTAAGGAAAAAAGGAACCCTTATAAGATCATTTTGTTATCCGTCTGTCTGTCAAGAGTCTTTATCACAGGAACGCTTGGAGATATCGAGTTGGAATTCAATCCATATACTCAGATCTCAGGCCCAATGATTTTCTGAAATAAAACGTATTTCTACATTTACTTTAAAAAAAGATATCACCGTTTATATCGCAAAAAACGAAAAAAGTAAATTAAAAAGTAAACAGAATCCTTAAAAAAAATATTTTTACAAAAGACCTTGATAAGCTAATTGTCATAAGAATATTCTAAAAAAACTCACAATAAATATTATTTCAGCACAATCTTACACTAACACACAGTTAAAAACCGTCAGCGACCTCTTGATTTATATGGAAACAATCAAGGCTATATTATAAAACTAAGTTTTACCTGCAGTCTCACTCATATAGGATAATAAATAAAATATCAGATTCACGCTGTATCCACACTGCATTGTAGGCAAAACACCAGAACGGAGAGATGAAAATATAAAAAAAATTAAATTAAATTAGCTTCACGCTGTATCCCGCACACAGCAGGGTAGGCAGAGGGAACCTAGTGTTAAGACACTCCGTTCTCCACTTTCTGCCGAATTCTGGAGGCATTGCGTGTTGAGTGGCAGAACTCAACGCCGCGCTTAACCTCGATACCAGAGCGAAGAGAATGCAAATATAAATTTAAGTAAATATTTCATCTCCTCGAGTGGGGATCGAACCCACAACCAGTCGGTTTTGCAGTCACACCTCGTGCCGCTGCGCCACGACCGGCGGAAATATAAAGTTTAATAAATATTGAATTTCCTGGAATGAGGATCGAATACCTGCGCCACGACTAGCCTCAGAATAATAAATTATACTCGAATATTAAAAAATACTCTTTTCTGTAGAAACATTCTGTCTTTTCTTTTCTTGGTGTACCAAGTCATATGAAACAGGTAAATCTGACCGGTTGAAATTAAAAATGAAAAAAAATATTACCATGATGAAAAAGCCTTCTAGATAAATGGATTATACGACACAAACAATTTTTTTACATTCAAAAGTACGCATAAGGGAACCTTAACCAAAAGCAAAGCGAAGCTTAACCAAACAAACAAATCAACTTTACTTTATAGTATAGATGATTTGAAATGTTCACATAAATACTATGTAATGATACTATCATTAGATGCTATCGTATCAATTATAGTGAATACAAATACAATAAAATGTATACGAGTATTTTTCATAACATTAGTTTTTTTGACGGTTGTTGACTCAATTCCCATATATACCTGACTAGTGGTAATAATAGATATAGTGACAGTAATTAATTCAAGACATTGCGTGTTGTGGCGGAACTCAACACCGTATTTTGTCTTGAAAAAACGGAAATATGAAAAATAATTCATTCTCTAAACTGGAGATACAATATCGCATTCACAGTATTTATCTATTTGTAACGTTTTTTAATGTGTTATTCCACACTTAGGAAAGAAAAATACTTATTTAGAAAACGTATAAAAATTTGAACGTGAAAAATTTTAGCGGATTCGGACCCGCGCCTCCTGGAAACCAATCGGGTCAAAGCGCCTAGTCGGTTTCCAGGAGATGCGGGTTCCAGTCCCGCTACGTTCAAATTTTTATACGTTGTCTTAATAAGTATAGTATTTATCTAATTTTCAAGTTTTTTTATTATTTTTAATGTAAATAGCATTTTTCTAAATAACATAAATGAAATAACTGTTATCACATTTCCTTCTATAGCCGTAAAAAACACATAATTTCTATTATAAAGCATCAATCAGCATCTGAAACAAAATAATACATTTTCAATATCAATATTCAATATTGCTACCAATAAAAGGTTTTTTGTAGTATTAGAATATACGATACATGTACCAGTACGTTTGATTTTCGGCTTTGTGAAATCAAACTCTCGAATTTGAATGAGCATCCAATCAACTCGATGCCAATAAGAATAAGAATTTCGTTGAATACAAATTTATACTCGAACGGTAAAGGGATAAATGGTAGTTATTTATTAAACAATAACTTTTGTTAGGAAATTTATTTTGTAGATAAGAAGAATATTCTTTATTTTTTGAGGATTCATAATAGGAATAAAAAAAATATTAATCTTTAATGTATTAAGTTTTTAGGTACATTTTTGTTTAGGTGACGCGCGCCTCTTTTTCCAAGCACTCTGGCTACTAAGAGAAAGTAAGAATGCGCTTCGAATTCTGCTGCGTTAAAGTTTTTATTCATATAGCTTTGCTTTTTTTTAGCTAAATGGGAAAAACAAATTTAAAATATTAAAGACAGACTAAAAATATAGAAAAACGTTTATAAGATTTTCTCTGTATAATATAATGCATTTTTCAAGTGGTTGAATATCATAACCAGGCGTTTACATTTAGACACTGCCGCTGCGCGACGACGGCATCAAATCTGCATATTGAAATTTGAAATAAAAAATTAAAATAACTGCCTAAATGTATATTTTTTTCTCAACTTCACACCCTGTGCCGCATGGCATAGAAGAGTCATAAGGACCCTAGTGTTAAGACACTCCATTCCCCACTTTCCAATTCTGGAGGCATTGTGTATTCAGTGACCGAACTCAACGCCGCTCTTTGCCTTGACAACAGAGCGAATAAATTAAAATATAAAATATTTCATTTCCTCGAGTGGGAATGGAATCCACAACCTGTCAGTGCCACAACCCCGTTTGGCCCCAAAAGCATATATAGATAATTAAAACAATAATACTATTCCACAGTAAACACAAACATCTAACTGTTTAAAGCAAATTGTAAATTTTATTGCATCTCCCTACATACATATATGTATACGGGAACTAGATCAGCGTTACTCTCGCTGATTTCCAGCTCATGAATCTCAATTCGACGTCGCAGTAAGCGATGCCTGTGTATTCCTTTGTCATTGTTATTTACTACGGCGTAGATTTGAGGGAATTTACATAGGGGTTTTTTCTTATAAAAGTTAAAGAGGAACAAATTATAGTGATTTGTATTAAAAAAAATACATTATTAGGGGCCAGTGCAATAGATTGTGACTGTAAACGTGACTGGTTGTGGGTTCGATCCCCACTCGAGGAAATTAAATATTTATTTAAATGTATATTTTAATTTCTTTGCTCTGTGTCGAGGCAAAGCGCGGCGTTGAGTTCCGCCACTTGACGCGCAATGCCTCTAGAATTCGGCGAAAACGGGTAAACTAGTGACTTAACAATAGGTTCTTTTAGTGGTGTGGGATACAGCGTGAACCTGATTTATTTTTGTATTGAAAAAGAAATGTTATGGAGTGTATGTACATGGAGCAAACTGATGTTAATAAAATATTAAAAGGTGGCGAAAAAAAATTGCTTCAATTTCAATAAGGCGACTTTCGGACAAATAAAAGTCACTTATAAATAATTTTAGATTCTAACTACGAAAAAAAAGACAAGTCAATGTTGTCGGTGATTTTAAATTTGTTTGGCGCATTATTTAATTTTAATATATATATTATATACTATAAGATATAAATAACTGAAAAGGGTCCACAATAGCAAAATCGAACGAACACCGTTTAAAAAATAAGTATTTCTTAAGTGTGCAATAACACTTTAAAAATGTTAAAAATATTTAATAAATAGCATTCTCTCTTGTCAAATGATAATTCTAAGTAATTAAATTATATTAGATTATATTCTAAGTAATTAAATTATATTAGGCAGAGAGAACTGCTTGCTTGGATGCTCCCTTTTCCGCTTTCCACAGGTATATGAGCCATTGTATGTTGAGTGACGGAACTCAACGGTGCATTCTGTTGCAACAGAGCCAGCTAGCCAAATTAATAAAATAGTTCCTCCGAATGGCGATCTGTAACCACCGCTTTAACATTCAGACACTGTACCATCTCGCCATGATAGCCAAAAATATGTATTTTTTTTAGCTTCACTCTGTATCCCGCTTAGAAATCTAGCACAGTAGACACATAGAATCTGGAAATCTAGTGTTAAGACTCTCCGTTCGCATTAAGACACTTCCGATGCCCACTTCCCGCTGAATTCTGAACACATTGGGTGTTGAGTCATGAAAATCAACCAGAGTGAGAAAATGAACATATAAATATTTCATTTCCTCTAGTGGGAATACAACCCACAACGTGTGCCTTCGCCTGTGCCCCTGCTCCAAAAATATAATAATATAATAAAAAATAAATAAAATAAATTAGCTTCACGCTGTATCCCGCACACAGCAGGGTAGGCAGGGGGAAACCTAGTGTTAAGACACTCCGTTCCCCACTTTCTGCCAAATTCTGGAGGCATTGTGTATTGAGTGGCAGAACTCAACGCCGCGTTTGTCCTCGGCACCAGAGCGAAGAAATGGAAATATAAATTTAAGTAAATATTTCATCTCCTCGAGTGGGGATCGAACCCACAACCAGTCGGCTTTACAGTCACACTTTGTGCCACTGCGCCAAAAAAAAATTATACTTATATACACAACATATATATTCATTTTATGTACACGCCAGGTCAGCACTACTTTACCCATTCCAACTCATGAATTTGAATGCGACGAGCTACGCAGCAAACGACGCCTATATTTCCCTTTGTTATTTATTTCGTACTTCGTTCTACGAACTTTAGCCTTATTGTTTGTTATTAAATTTTGCGAACCGATTCCGTTGTAGCCATTCAATTTGATTATAATCAACGAGAATCAATTTTGTAATGTAAATTTCAATGGATATATAATAGAGTTAAATATTTATTTTAGGTTTATTTCTATGAAGGGGAGATCCGTGTACCTTAGGACACCTTGGACACCTAAGGACAGTTACTTTATAGATTTACTTCAAATTTAGCGCTGTATACCACAAGCGGTCTTTTGTACCCAAGATCTCAATCGTACCCGAAAAAGTCGGCGATTTAGAATGCTTACGTAAGATAGTTGCATATTGACAAGATTTTATACTGTTTTTTTTTCTTTATCTTAACAAAATAATTTTGTACGTTGGGATTATTCCAATTATTATTTTTGTAGTTTTAGATGCCACGAAATAAAAGGAAAGTAACTAGACTTAAGCCCATACGAATAACGTCATAGACGCTATAAAAAAAGATTATAGTACATTATAGTACAAGATTATAGTACAGTAGCGATGGTCAATTCGAACGGCTGCTGAAAAATTATTTTTTTTTAAAATATTTGACAGCCTTAGATAAAATAAAGAACATTTATCAAACATATTTTTAATTAATTTCGTAATTATCACTGCCTTATACTAAAACAAAGTGGAAAAATAAGTTACAAAGTACAAGACGTCATAGTACCTTGGGACAAAATTACAATAACAAGTTTTTTTTTATACTATTAAAAATATTTTTTGTCTAAAATATATTTTTAGTAGTTGTATGTATAACTGCTTATTAATATCAATATGAGAGGCTGGCACGTGGCGCAGCGGCACGAGATGTGACTGCAAAACCGACTGGTTGTGGGTTCGATCCCCACTCGAGGAGATGAAATATTTACTTAAATTTATATTTCCATTTCTACGCTCTGGTGTCGAGGTTAAGCGAGACGTTGAGTTTTGCCACAACACTCAATGCCTCCAGAATTCGGCAGAAAGTGGGGAACGGAGTGTCTTAACACTAGGTTCCCTTTTTAATATCAATATGAAGGTATTATACATAAAAAATCAATACTTCAAGTTAACTGAAACAGAAGTTATGTAGGATTGAAGAAAAGTGTCTTAAGGTACAAGGATTTTCCCTACCTATTCATTCTAGTGTCCCACTATATACAGCACACAGCAGAGTAGGCATAGGGAACCTAGTGTTAAGACACTCGGTTCTCCATTCTACGCCAAGCTCTGAAGTAATTTTGTATATCGTGTTGAAAGACGGAACTCTACACCAGAGCGAAGAGAGTGGAAATATAAAATATTTCATTTCCTCGAATGGGAATTGAACCAACAACCTGTCACACTTACAGGCGTTAACATACACTTTATGCCCTAACGCCACGACTGGCATCAATCTAAGTATTCATTAAAATTAAAAAATATATATATGAATATTCATGAGCTGAAAATATTTTCATTTAAGCTAAAAATTAATGAAATTATCAGAAATATATATCGTGTAGCGTTTTAATTAGCATGTCCGTGTGAGTTTTGTTTTAATATTTTTGCTTTATCCTTCACGTCCCTTCTATTAGGTTCCATTCAAATTGTAAATCAGCAAATATACGTAGCATAACACGGTTTTTAATTTCACAATAAGTAACAGGTGCCAGATTTAGGCCGTCTAAATTTGTACATAATATTCAACTTCGTCCCGTCATATCTGCCGAGTGTCCAGCGATGTATTGAAATATTACAGCCAGATTGAATATTTGTAATACATATTTAGTCATTTGTACCTACGCAATGGACACCTGGAAAATATAATACTATTTGTTAATAAATTAAAAAAGAAAACAATTTTGTGCATATTTTAAGTGTTAGGATTTGTCTAGACTTAGAGTATAGTTTTCATACCATATATTCTATTTAGGAAAGCCAGAAAAAAAGATTATTTGAAAGGTATTTTTTTATCTGTTTTCTTGGATATACTACACATCTTGCCTGTTTTAGTAATATGGCAGTGGGTTCACCTTCAAGAGTTTCCTGTAACATCCTTTTGAAGCAGGCAAATATTTCGTAGCAGGCAACTGCTATGAAATATTTGTACACGTAATCATTGGGATTACGAATAAATTTGAGAATTTTAAGGTCATCTGCAAACATAAGTTGTGTAGAAAATAAGAAGCAATTTGGTAGATAATTCATAAATATATTAAACAAGAATGGATCTAAGTGAGAACCCTGTGATACTCTATAGTGATGCTGTATTTGATAGATTAGTATCCGTTATTTATTTGCCACGAGATAAAACTGCCTTTCTGAAAGGTATAACTTTAACTCCTAGAGCAATTCGTTAACCATTTCATACTTATATAGTTTATGTAGTAGTAAAGGAATAGACACCAAATCAAGTTTTACTAAAGTCACTATAAATAATATCTACTCTATTCCTTTTGTCTTCCTTAATCAATATTTTGCAGAAATTAACAAGATTTGAACACGTGGATCTACTGTTAATAAAACCATGTTGATGAATGTTAAAAAAATGCTTGAAATAATTAGAAATTCTCTTATAAACCAAGGATTTAATATTTTAACTGGATATAAATTGATAATGATATGTTTTTTTTTTTTCGTTTTAAGAATAACCAGATAAAACATTATATGAAGTTATTTGCTCTTCAGTGAAATTAATATAAGAGTTATAGCACTATAAAGATAGCTGATACGTTTAATTAGGTGTTACTAAACCAAGAAGGATGTTTTAATTTTTTTGTCACTGTTTTCTTTGTTATGAAGAAATTCATTGACTTGTATATATATTCTTTATTACATTTAAAAAAAACATATAGGTAATACAAAATTAGAATATTAGTTAACAATGGTGGGCTTATTTCTAAAAGAAATCTCTTCCAGCCAACTAACGGAAGATATGATTGTCCAACAGCAGGAAGAGAATACAGTGCAATTTTCAAACAGAGAGAGAAACAAATAAAAAAATAATAATAAAGAAGATACATAGTATCCAAATACATAGATATATTCACCATCCTCCACCTATTGATATTTAATGATGGAGCTATTTTATTTTTAGACATACTTAAACAGATTAATAGAGGTGGATGCAGTGGATCAATTTGGATTAGTTCACTGGGAGAACGTTCAACTGAAACATGAGGGTAATCTTTGTTGAACAAAAAAAGATCCAAAAGTTTATTTCGAAATTCAAAAGTTTATAATTAATTTTCAAAAGTTCAAAAATTCAAAAGTTTATAATTAAAACTGAAATCTAGAAATGTTTTCGCAACATAGTGCATACGTTCTCCAACGGGTTTGCTATCGGCTAAGTTCCAATCAATACAACTTAAATTAAAATCACCGTCAACAAGCATACCAAAAGTAATTGTTTTCTTTCATTTAGTTTAGTTGTTAATCCATTAAATTATCTAATACTACTTCATTGACTGGCGGAGGAATATAGGCCGCACAAATAGCTATATTTCATTTTTATTTAATTCTAAAGTAACCCTAAGATCTATGCATGGAGTGTTCCACTGATTCATCCGTTTAGAAATGATTCGGCTGGATACTGCTTGGAGTTTACTACACCACGATTCCTTCTAAAGGCATTATAATTTGTATCAAAAATTTCTGAATCACCCCAAGACTACCTCCTATTATTCCTATTTGGTCAGACCGCCTTACGGCGAATATCCACCTCAGTATCGTCATTTCCGTGACGTGAAGCTCCTGAGTGTGCCGAGACAGTGTTGGCCAGCATTCGCTGCAGTATAAAAGAGCCAGTGGGATGATGCTCTTGTATATCAGCCCATTAAGTTTGGGCGGTATTCTGCGGTCTCAGATCAAGCCAGCGACTGCACGCCATTTGCGCTTATCCTACGGATCCAAATTAGTTAAGAAGGTTTTTAGTCTTCATTATACATTAAATCAGCTTTACGCTTTGTCCCACACACAGCAAATTAAGTAGAGGGAACCTAGTGTTAAGACATTTTCTACTGAATTCTGGAGGCAATGCGTATTGATTGGTGAAACTCAATGTTGTCAAGGAAAAGCGCAGGCTTTGCCTTGACAACAGAGAAAAATAAAAATATAAATTTAAATAAATATTTCATTTCCTCGAGCGGGGATGGAATCCACAACCAGTCAATTTTACGCGCACATTTTGCCCGTGCGCCACGACTTTATTATATATTTTTTAAATAAAATTTATCAAAGAAAATATTAATAAAATAAATTGACAAAATCATTTGTTAGAAATAATCACGACGTTCTAATACTCCGTCCTATACTTTCCATACAGTAGGTACAAAAATTTGTATGCGGTATTTGAACCCGCAACTTTCAAAATTTAACCTCTACCCTCTATAGCCGTGTATTTCTAAAAGCTCTCGTTAACACCTGAAAGCTCTCACCAAGAAGTTTAAAGTCCCTTCCTCTGTGTAACTTTTAACTAACAGTGACATTAACAAATTACTATACTTAATTAGATCCCTTAATTTGTACGTAGGTAGTGTAGGTACTAAGTTTGACGAAAAGACGAAAGGACCTACCCAAGATCTAAATTTAATGTGAAAAATATGTTACACATTTTTTTAAGCTTCCCGCTCGTAACTCGCACATAGCAAAGTAGGCAGAGGGAATCTGGGAACCTGGCGCTAAGACACTCCGTTCCTATTAATACACTTCCTTTCTCCATTTTCCATCCGTTTCGAGGCATTAGGTATTGAGTAGCAGAACTCAACGCCGCGCTTTGCCTCGACACCAGACCGAAGAAAAGAAAATATAATAAAAATAACAAAGAAAGAAGTAAAAAATAACAAAGAAAGAAGAAAATATAATAAAAATAAAAAATATTATATTTTAAAATAAAAAAATATAATAAAAATAAATTAAAATAACAAAGTTTGAAAGTTGTTTTGATGATGATACAACAATAGCTTATAAGAAATTAATTTACTTGGCGGCGCGACGTCCTGTTCATTAGATGTCAAATGAGATTTTTAGCTATAACCAAATTGATTCTATAGGGCTTCTAAGATTTTATACTATTATAATACCTATTTAGAAAACGTATAAAAATTTGAACGTAGCGGGACTCGAACCCACGCCGAACCGCCGCGTCGAACCGACCTGGTCGGTTTCCAGGAGCCGCGGGTTCGAGTCCCGCTACGTTCAATTTTTTATACGTTTTCTAAATAAGTATTTTTCTTTCCTAAGTGTGGAATAACACTTAAAAAAAAATTAAAAAATATTTTATAAGATCTTTACATTGTATAGTAAAAAATGAGTTCAATCTTTGTATTACATTCATTATATGTATACATTCACACTTTAGACCCTTGCTCTACGACTGGCCTCAATCTATGTATTTATTAATATTTAAATTTAGGCTTAAAATTAATTAAATTTATCAGAAATATATAATGTAGCGTTTCAATAAGGCTATCCGTGTGACTTTAATTTTATTATTTTTGCTTTATATCTACGTCCCTTCCATTAGGTTCAATACACATCGTAAATCAGTGTATATGCGAAGCATAACACGGCTTGCAATTTCACAATAAGTGACAGGTGCCAGATTTGGGCGGTCTCGATTTGTGCATAATATTCAATTTGGTCCCGTCATATCAGACGAGTGGCCAACGATGTATTGGACCATCACAGCCAGATGGAATATTTTTTTAATATATTTTTAGTGATTTGTAGGCAATGGACACCTGGAAAATATAATAGGCTTTGTTAATAAATAAAAAAAAAACAATTTTGTAAATACTTTAAATGTTGGGATTTGTTATAGGAAAACTCAACTGTGCATTGAAGACTGGTTAATTATTTAAAAAAAAACAGGTGTTTAACAAAATGAAGTAGTAGATTTAAGATATTCTTGTAAAACAATAAAATTGTTGCTCTGTTGTAGGGGTTTATCAAACCTTATGTAATGGCTAGGTTTATCCACAGTATGCTCACACACAGCTGACTTTGATACATGCTTATTCTTAATATCGGAGCTGTGTTCCTTCATTCTAACACCGATGCTTCTCTTTGTTTGACCGATGTATGATAAGCCACAGTCACAATCTAGTTTGTGCCTGCACACTGTAAAGGAATATTACTTTTCATTGGTAAGCAGTAGTAATCAAAACAGATATATTCCTAAAATTATCCGCGAGGCTATTAAAATACAAAAACATCCTAATTTTAATACAGAGGACGGCTGGAAGCTTTCTACACCAAAATAAAGTATGGTAAAAACAACTGCTCATATCGTTCTCTTGAACATTAATTGTATAATATAATGAAAGGAACTGTATTTTATGATAATTTTCTTTTCTAGACTATAGAAAACTTTATAAATACCTACTTATATAGAAAACTTCTATAAATACTTTAAAAAAAATCTTAAATTAAAAATGGAATTTAAGCCACATTGAGCTTATTCTATTACTTAAAGTAGTAAAACTGATTTAACACCTACATAATCTCAGCAATCCTAAATTGAAGTGGGGCAAGTGTACGCATTAAGATTTTTTTTATTCCAGCTTCACGTTGTTTCCTGCACACAGCAGAGTAGCTGCCTACCCTGCTGTGTGCGGGATACAGCGGAACTTAGTGTTAAGACACTCCGTTCCCCTCTTTCCACCGAATTCTGTAGGCATTGCACGTTAAGTAGCCGAACTCAACGCCACACTTTGCATCGACCAGAGCGAAGAAATGAAAATATAAATTTAAATAAATATTTCATCTCGTCGAGTGGGGATCGAACTCACGACCAGTCGATTTTATAGTCACACTTTGTACCCCTGCGCCACGACTGGCCTCAATGGTGACGGATATCTCTTATAAATAAGTCACAATAAGATATTTTGTGATAAAAAAATAATTGAAAATTGCAAGGTGATATTTCAACGTTTTTTATTTGATAAAGATATTGAAACTTACGAGTGAAAGCCCATCATCAAGGATTTTTTATGAAGAAATGCTTTGTCTTTTATAGCATGTAATTTGCGTATACTTTTTGAGAAAATATAAATTTTAAATAATTCAGGCCGCAGGTATAAGTATAGCAGGGGACGCCCTTGCCGCCGATTTCGTCCTCGCAAGCAGCCACTTTAGTGCTTGCAGTTTCTTAAAATTATTGAATGTATAAATTATATTAATTATATAATTTATATTGATTATCTTATGGAAAATGCAGGATAATAAAACAATTATAAGTGGTATGCGAGCAAAGCCGCGAATGGGCCGCTAGTATATAAACAGTAAAATTACATATATATAATACATTTGTAACATGTTGTCTTTCAGCTAGCCATATGTGACTTTTAGGGATTATTCTACATAAAAAGCTTTGATATTACTTCTGGACAAAAGAACCACAACATTTTGTAATGAAGGTTTTTGCTATAATATAACTTATTAAAAATCTATTATTTTATCGATCTTAACTGTTATTAGATACGAAAGGCCTATTAGTGAGGTATGTTCAGGAAAAAAATCACGAGCGCAGACCCAAGAGTCAAGTTTTGTTCAAGGATCCGGTTTTTTTCAAAAATCACAAATTCCCTAATATTTGCAGTAACACTGAAAATCACTGAAAATTCATGTGACTGAATCGGATACGTATAGAGGCTCCCTACCCATAGACTAGCATTGATCTATCGATTGAGTTATACCCTGTATATATATAGATATAGATTAGTATTACGTAACTTTAGACATTCAATTACACGCTAAACTTAGCACTTTCCGCATAAAGGAAAATTTTCATGCAAAAGTATATAATTTCGAACAAAACAGTTGAGATTATAAAGAAAATAACAGTGTAATATTTGCAAATAGTGATCTTCACGGTACTTGGGCATGTTTTGCCTAAGTTTCCGAAGCTTCGCCTGTTAACGATGTAAGGCAAAAACTCTTAAGTTCAACTATGTTGTACAGTTTTGCATCACAATTTCTCGTAAACGCCACTATCAGAACTGTCCGCCCAGAAGTTAATACAAAGCTTTGTGAATGTTTGTAGTGAAACGTTACTGCTTATATTCTGAAAGCGAAACGCTTGTTATCAATCATTCTTAACTCAGGCTTCAGCGGATAGATAATTTTTAGATAAATGATAAATGTATATATTTCTTTGTGTGGGTTCGATCCCCACTCGAGGAGATGAAATATTTATTTACATTTATATTTTCATGTCTTCGCTCTGGTGTCGAGGGGAAAGCGCGGCGTCAAGTTCCGCCACTCAACGCGCAATGCCTCCAGAAATTGGCGGAAAGTGGGGAACGGAGTTTTTAACACTAGGTTCCCTCTGCCTACCCTGCTGTGTGCGGGATGCAGCGTGAAGCTGATATATTTTTTTTAATTATATAATTTCCCTGAGTGGAAATGGAGCCTAAAATATATCACATATATAGTTTATACGTATATCTGTCAATCCAACTGCGCCACGGTGGCATTATGTTGTATGAAACATTATACATATTGTTACATTTCATGTCATATTGTATTTTGATAAATATTTGAGTGACTGCAAAACTGACTAGTTGTGGGTTCGATCCCCACTCGAGGAGATGAAATATTTACTTAAATTTATATTTCCATTTCTTCGCTCTGGTGTCGAGGTTACGCGCGGCGTTGAGTTCTGCCACTCAACACGCAAAGCCTCCAGATTTCGGCTGAAAGTGGGGAACGGAGTGTCTTAACACTAGGTTCCCTCTGCCTACCCTGCTGTGTGCGGGATACAGCGTGAAGCTAATTTAATTTAATAAATATTTTATAAGCTTTTTAGTATTATCGTAGTACTCACGCTTACAGTCGTACACTTGTGCCTCTTTACCACGACTGGCCTTTAATAAGATATAAAATAAATATATTTGGCTTCTCTATCAGTGGAGATAGTCAGAACTAGACACGCGGTGGTTGTGGGTTCTATAATAACTAGGGTTATATTTCACGCGTTGGTTTTAAGAAATGTGATGTGCTCAGCAACTCTACACTCAATGTCACTGAGCAGATAGAAAATGAACGACATAGTATCAGAAAATAATGAATATTCGATAAATAAAAATGTTTTACTATTCTATCTAACTTTCTTTAACTACTCGATTGATAATAATGAAACCATCTTTAATTGAGAATGTCTCGAATTTTCTTAAAATAAATATACAAAAAGTTTGTATGCGTAAGTTTGTATTTGAACCCGCAACTTGTAAAACTTTAACTCCATGTATATCCGTGTATTTCTAAAAGCTCTCGTTAACACCTGAAAGCTCTCAACAAGATGTTTAAAGTCCTATGTAACTTTCACTGTTTACTTTTAACTAACAGTGACATAAACAAATTACTGTTCTTAATTAGAACTCTTACTTTGTACTTATGTCGTGGAGGTACTAAGTTTGAAGTCAAAGAAGAAAGGACAGCGAGTGGTCAAGTTTCAGCTTACCTAACATCAAGACTTAAACTACATTAAAAAAATATTTTATATTTTTTATCTTAACTTCCATGTGCGGGCGCATAGGGAACCTAACCTAACGTTAAGACACTCCGTTCACATTAAGGCACTTCTTTTTTCCTTTTTTCACCCGCTTCGGGGCATTGCGTATAAAGTTGCGGAACTCAACGCCGCGCTTTGCTTTATTACCAAAGCGAAGAATTGAAAATCTTAAATATTTCATTCCTACGAGTGAGAATCGAACCCACAAACTTCGCGCTTACAGTCGTACACTTATGCCTCTTTGCCACGATAGCTTCAAATCAGATTTTTTTTCCAGTTTCACGCTGTATCCACCATGTGCAGGCAGGTGGCCAGCAGGTAGTCAGAGGGGGTCTAATGTTAAGATACTCCGTTCCTCGCTTCCCACCGAATTCTGGAGGCATTGCGTGTTGAGTGGCGAAACTCAACGTCGCGCTTTGCCCCGACACCAAAGCAAAGCAATGAAAACATTAAATATTTCATTCCTTCGAGTGAGAATCGAACCCACACCGTTGCCCGCTTGTGCTCCTGCGACAAGACTACCTCGGATCAGATTTTAAAAGTAATTTATGTAATAAAACCTATACTCTTATCTCGTAAACCTTGCTTTAATTAAAATAGCAAAGTTTGAAGCTTGTTTTGGTGACGATATAACAATAGCTTATAGGAAGTTAATTTACTTAGCGACGTCCTCTTCATTAGAGGTTAAATGAGATTTTGAACTATAACCGAGTTGATTTTATGGAGCTTCTAAGATTTTATTGGGTTTTTATATTTTGTAGTTGATAATAAGTTCAATCTTTGTATAGAACAGAAAAAAATTTAAAGTCCTGTACAAGTTATCGTTTACGTTTCTAATTTATTTATCACTTAGTATTACACAAAAATTTAAACATGGAAGTAGGAATATATGACGCCAGGAGGATATTCGGACCTCCAGTGACGGAGAATGTTTCTCTGAGTATATAACCTAGAGGCTCCTACGCCTACGCTCCGTGGCGGCTTCTACCAGCTTAAAGTGGACTTCTGTAAAATCTATTCGGTCTATAATCCAAACTGCAAGCCGTCCAAGCCTTGAGTACCTTCAAAACGCGCGTCTATCTCTACCTTAAAGGCCGTAAACGCCAATGCAGCTCCTCTGGCTAGTTTGCCTTGTCTTTTACATAAAAATATACTGAATAGGCATAACTACAAGGTAGACTGTTATATACTTGTGATCTCTGTCGTTTAGTCTTTTATTCAATGTCTATTGTAAAGATTTTTGTTTTATAGCGAAACATAACACTACACTCCACCTGGCTGCTATTAAGAAAATACCTAATTTATAAAAAAATTGCTAAATAGTTATATAGCAAATTATCTAAAAAAATATGTATCGTAATTGTTAAATTTATTTCAGTATGCCGGCAGAAAGTGAACAACGGAGTGTCTTGAGTCTAGATTATCTCTAGTCTGGCTTACCCTGCGATGCAAGGAAATAACCTGACGTATTATATGTAAAATCTGAGTGATTACTAACTAGAGCCAGAGATTGTTTTGAAAGTTTTTATCTGACTGTGGCGAAGTCAAAAAGAAGGGTTGTGTTGTTGCGTGTATTTTCAAAGTTCAATATAATGTAAATATTATATTGAAACTCATCAGCTTCACGCTGTATCCCGCACGCAGCAGGGTAGGCACAGGGAACCTAGTGTTAAGACACTTCGTTCCCCACTTTCTGCCGAATTTTGGAGGCATTGCGTGTTGAGTGGTGGAACTTAACGCCGCACTAGAGCGAAGAAATTAAAATATAAAGGTAAATAAATATTTTATTTCTTCGAGTGGGGATCAAACTTACAACCTCTCGATCTTACAGTCACACTTTGTTCCTCTGCGCCACGACTGGCTTCATTTATAATATTAGTATGATTTTCAAATCAGCCTTTCTTAAGCCTTAACATATCTAAGCATTGTAAAGCAACGATAAAAAATCGAAATTCATTTTCAATCAGCGTGGAGGATGATATTCGCAAAATCCACGTTTCCCAGGCGTCGCTTATTCGTGCCAACAGAGAAATGTCGATGGAAAAATTTGCTTTTAAAATTCATGCGGCGAAATTTATCACATGTTGTATAATACCTGTTATATATGTATGTATTATATGTAAAATCTGAGTGATTACTAACTAGAGCCAGAGATTGTTTAAAATTTTTTTATCCGACTGTGGCTAAGTCAAAAAGAAGGGTTGTGTTGTTGTGCGTATGTTTAAAGTTCAATATAATGTGAATATTATTTTGAAAATCACGGTTTTTTACAGTGTCGTGCTATTTACACAATATTGTTATCTCATGCGAAAACACATTCCATTCTCAACCAATTTATGGTATATAAAATAATATTCTCCTGTTACTCACAATACAAAGTCAATACTCGACGTAGAAATCTGAAGACATAATGTCGTTTTACTTGAAATTTGACATGTAGAGTGGCTTAGCTTTGATTTAGGGAGTGTAAAAATCACTAAAAGAGAAAGAGAATAGAGAAAAAGAATTGGTTGAGTTCAGATGTGAGGTATGATTCGTTAACATACAGGTCAATGTTTTTATAATAAACAAAACGTTTCTAACTTAGAATTTTAATATTAGATTCCTTTTTAATATTAGGTCTATTCTTTTTTTTTTCAGCTTCACACTGTATCTCGCATGTAGCATGGTAGGCAGTGAAAGCCTACTGTTAAGACACTTGAGTTTCACTTTCTGCTAAAATTCTGAAGCCATTACGTGTTGAGTGGCGGAACTCAACGTCACGATACCAGAGCAAATAAATAAAAATCTTAAATATTGCATTTCCCCCAGTGGGAATCGAACCTACGACGGTCTAAACGACCTATTCAATACCATCTCCACCACAATGACAGTCTATATTGTGTATCAAATAGAAAATTGACCTCTGTACTTAACTCTTGTCAGCCGTACTACGATAAAGGGCGCTATTAATTATATAAATGTACAACGAAGCTTAACAGTTTCCTATAAAGGGTCTTTATTACGTTAAAACGGATCTCTAAATTGCTATTACCAATTCGGAGGCATTGTCCTCTAGATGGACAATGTTAGGGCATTTTTGGCTTGAAGTTTAGTATTAAACTTTTATATGGAGAAAATCTTGGAGGTCAATCGATGCTCGGGGGACAGATTATATTTAAATAGATTCTATATCACGTGCTAGTGTTGTCAAAACGAGGTGTTGAGTTCTGCCTTTCATCACTCAACTGGATGAAAAAGAGAAAACGAGATCTTTTAATATTAGATACCTCTTGCTTACAAAAAATAATGTAGTTATTAAATAAAACTATTTTAACCGGATTAATCGCGTATATTTTGTATGTTTATACATTTTTGGAAATCCGACGTTTCGAACACTTCGCAGTAGTCCGTGGTCACGGGTAGACAATCTACCCGAACAAACATACAAAATATACGCGATTAATCCGGTTAAAATAGTTTTATGAGGCCGGTCGTGGCGCAGCGGCACGAGGTGTGACTGCAAAACCGACTGGTTGTGGGTTCGATCCCCACTCGAGGAGATTAATTATTTACTTAAATTTATATTTCCATTTCTTCGATCTGGTGTCGAAGTTAAGCGCGGCGTTGAGTTCTGCCACTCAACACGCAATGCCTCCAGAATTCGGCAGAAAGTGGGGAACGGAGTGTCTTAACACTAGGTTCCCTCTGCCTACCCTGCTGTGTGCGGGATACAGCGTGAAGCTAATTAATTAATTAATTATTTTTTTTAATTAAATAGTTTTATTTAAAATGTGTAATAGTCGTGAAAATCAAAGAACTTATAATGTAGTTATTAGTTATCAAAATACTCTTTCTAGATATTATGTTAGTATATTATTAGTAACGTGCCTACTCTGTATTTATATTTTTTTATAAAAAAAATATGAAGCCAGAGAAAATTGTAAAAGAGGAAAACACCTCGATGGACCTTCGAGTGGAAAGTTTTGATGATACTGAAAAAAGGTCACGTAAGAAGAGAGATGACTCCCCAGCGGGTATATATTTAGAAATTGATGGCAGTGGAGGTTCGCAGAGATCGTAGTGTTTGGTGCTTCATTTTCCCTGGTCCAGCTCTATATACAGCACGAAAAAAATAAATATATTTATCGCATATACTTTTTTTATAGGCCAGTCGTACACAAGACTACAAGTGTGGGTCTGTCAACGCGACAGGTTGTGGGTTCGATTCTCACTTGGCAATGAAACATTTAATATATTCATTTCTTCGATCTCGTGTCGAGATGAGGCGCAGCGTTCAGTTCCCCCGACTAACACGCAATACCTCCCGAATTTGATGGAAAGTGAGGAACAGAATATCTTAACACTAGTTTATCTATAATGCTATGAGTAAAAAGCGTAGAGCTGTAAAATGGCCTACTATTAAACCTACGTTTTCGTCGGATAGTATGAATATAGCCTAAATATGCTGTTAGTGAGATACATATCGCGACCTAACGAGTGTCCATTCAAACCAGTATATATACAGTAAGTGATAAGTGACAGGAATACATTATGTGAAGTGGATAGATGTGATTATGTTAAAGTAAATAATCAATAATTTATTCGTACAGTACTTACAACTGCTTGACAATTAATTTTTATATGAAATTATTTTAACCGGATTTAATCGCGTATATTTAAGATTAGTACATTATATTTTATACATTTTGGAAACCCGACGTTTCGAACACTTTGCAGTAGTCCGTGGTCACGGGTAGACTGAGGTGGCATTCGTCTGTCAGTTGACATAATTATTATATCAAACTACCGCCAACGATTTCTTAATTGCCTCGCGTACTGCTCTGGATTCCTGCAGAATGAGCTGATAGTACGAGTATCTTGCTCTCTGGTATGGTGGGTTTGGGATTTCAATAATTTTATGAGTGGGTCCCAGGTGGTACAACATTTTCCAGCTATACTCTCTATTGAAATTAGGATGTTTTTGTATTTCAATAGCCTCGCGGATCATTCTAGGGATGTATCTGTTTTCCTTAGCGAGGATTTGGGGTTTATCAAACCTAATGTAGTGGCTGGGTTAATGCACAGTATGCTCACATACAGCTGATGATCAGAAATGTGTTCCTTCACCCTAACACCGATGCTTCTCTTTGTTTGATCGATGTATTGCAAGCCACAGTCACAATTTGTATACACCTGCACTCTGTAATAATTAACATACATTTGGATAGTTAATTGAAGCAATCAAAATTCACTGGTCAATTTTTTCAGGGTAGGCAGAGGACGCCTAGTGTTAAGACACTCCGTTTCCCATTTTTCGAATTTGGAATTCTGAAGGCATTGTGCGTTGAGTCGTAGAAATCAACGCCACGCTTTGCCTCGACATAAAATAAAAGTCTTCTTGAAGCGATCTTATAATGAAAAAAATCTTCACATTCCGCTGCAGCATACATACTGTAAGTTGGTGTACCTCGTATTATATCGTCTCGTATCGTCTCTCTCACACATTTCCTTTATAATATGCAAGAACAAAATACCCCATAAGAATTAAATAAATATAATCTAATCTATACTTTTCCGAGAATTAATGACTGGGTATATCTACCTATAACAAAAAAATATTATCAACATCTGCCCAGTAGTTTTTATATGTAAGGTAAACAACAGTCTGATAAAAAATTCTAAACGATATTTTTGACTTTTGTTGCTTGTATAAAGACCCGTTGAAGTCTTTTTTTTTTGTTTATATTCAATGCACAAAACTGACCTCTTTTAGAGATTTATTATGTTCTGCTTATTTAGAAAAACAGCCTCACTCTTATTTTCACGTACATCGTGGCCCTTTACTAATTTATCTAAAAATATTACCTTCTTATAACATTATCATTGTTAAATTCCTAAGTATCAGGGCGTTGCGATGTAACGTTTGATTTGTTCGATTCCCATTCAGGTATACGAATAATAAGTGATTATTCGTTTTTTTAATTTTCGAGAGTTCCTTCTCAGAAGGAAAAATATATAATATTTCTTTTTTTCGTTGATATCAAGGCAAAGCGTTGAGTTTAACCACGCGAATCTCTATCTCAAAAATGGGCGAAAAGTAGTCAACGGAGTATATATATTCGGAATGTAGCGAGAAATAGTGTGAAATAGCGTGAAATAGCGTGAAATAGCGTGAAATAGCTTAGAAATATGTTTTTAGTAACAGCTTAGTAATTATAAATGAAATAATGAAAAATTATAAATCAACATAATAAATAAGGAAATAAAATGAAGTTAGATTGTCACAATAATATTAAGGCTTTCCGGTCAACGATCTTATTATTCGAAGGTAAATGTCCCGAAGGTTGTATGTCCAATTTAAATAAATAATACATATACCGGAAATCAGCAAAACTTTGAATTTGTATCGAAAATTATAGAAAAATTAAGATTGCAGATTATAGATTTTAAAAGTTATGAACCATTATATTCCTCGAGATCAGTCTTGAGGCCAGTCGTGGCGCAGGGGCACAGAGTGTGACTGTAAAATCGACTGGTGATGGGTTCGATCCCCAGTCGAGGAGATAAAATATTTTAGTTACATTTATATTTTCATTTCTTCGCCCTGGTGTCGAGGCAAAAGCGCGGCGTTGGGTTCCGCCACTCAACACGCGTTGCCTCCAGAACTCGGCGGAAAGTAGGGAACGGTGTGTCTTAACACTAGGTGCCCTCTGCCTACCCTGCCGTATGAGGGATACAGCGTGAAGCTGAAAAATATATATATTCAATGTAGATATTTAATTTAAAATTTTCCACACAATATTATAATTAATGACGAGTATTTTCTGTTAAATTATTCAAAAGAATAAATAATTATTTTTATTATAGCTACTAGGCGAATTAAAGAATAACATCTTGCTACATTAACATTTTATACGAATATAAAAAATATACTCTTATCTAATAGCAAAAAATATGTGCAAGTAAAACCTAAAAAGATGCTTAAAGAAGAAACAGAAAATACCTACTTAGGTCTTAGTAAAGTTAAGTTACTTAGGTGTCATGTAGGTTTCGTTAGGGGAGTGGTACAGGAAGGGAAGAGGCTAAACAAGAAGAGTACAACAGAGAGGATTTCTTACTTTGCTAGGACAAAAAAAATAAGAATAGAAGTTTTATAGTTCACGATAGTTATTTATAACCGTAGATTTACTTCGGCCGACCCAAAAATATATAGTACTCTTAAAATAAAAAAAATCTAATTTAGTAGGAAATATTTTAACAAACTTTCCTCTTAAAGAGTAGATTGAAAGCCTTACTATCGCTAAATTCACGAGAATAAACTTTGGGAGCTAATTAAAATTTCCCAATGATGGTGTGTGCATTGTGATAGGAGCGAGCGTTTTAGGCATAAAGTGTGTCTAATTAGTTACTAAAGAAATATTGTTTTTATTTTCTCATGGTATATTTTATCATGGTGAAAAGTAACCGAGGGTGTCTGTGGCGTAGGGGTGACAAGCATGCGACTGTAAGCACGACGGTTGCGAGTTCGATTTCCACTCGTAAGAATGAAATTATCATATTTTCATTTCTTCGCTCTAGTAATGAGACCAGTCGTGGCGCAACGGCACGAGGTGTGACAGTAAAACCGACTGGTTGTGGGTGCCATCCCCACTCGAGGAGATGAAATATTTACTTAAATTTATATTTCCATTTCTTCGCTCTGGTGTCGAGGTTAAGTATGGCGTTGAGTTCTGCCACTCAACACGCAATGCCTCTAGAATTGGGCAGAAAGTGGGGAACGGAGTGTCTAAACACTAGGTTCCCTCTACCTACTCTGATGTGTGCGGGATACAGCGTGAAGCTGATTTGATTTGATTTTTTATTTATTTGATTTTTAAAATAAATATCTGCAAAATTTTAAGAGAGCAGGGTAGGCAGCGAGAACAAAGTACTAAATCACTCTGTTCTTGAATTTCCACCTATATTTGATCGTAAAATCATATCTGCGCAGCTATCTACTGCTAATTTCAGAGCAGCCACCACTTGTTGATAGTACTGTACTTAAGCTAACAACTAATTATAGAGTTTTTGACACATCATTATGTAGTTAAAGTCAACACGTCTCAATCACATACTAACTAAAATACAATCATTTTTTTTTTCATGTGAAACATTACAAATATCGCTCTAATTGCTAAATAATATAAAAAATGTTGTTACATTTTATAATTCATTGTTTGCTCCTTTTATTTATTTATTTCAAGTATCTCCGCTTTTGCGATTTAAAATAGCTACTGATAGACTAACTTTATATCTTCTTTTTTTGTATGTGGCAGAGCTCAACGTTCTAAGAAGGATAATTTTAATATATAAAATTTTAACGATATTCCTGTATTAACCTTTGGAGCCAAGACAATAGATTCATAATTATAATCATAAAATAACATTAAATATTATGATAAATCTAAAGTAGACAAAAAAATATTATATTGTTATATTGTATTTTATAGTAACAAAACTTATTATATTGTAACTTATAGTATTGAGTTTTTTACAAATGGAGGACAGGCAAATCTTCGCACTATATGTTAACCTCAGAAATATATAAGTATGTATATATACATATTATACTTAATATATTTGAAAAAATAATAATTTTAATTATTTACCGCAAAAACTGGAGTACCGAGAGCCATTCTGCATTTTCTTCCCAATTTCAATTTCTTTTCGCCTTCCAATAACAGAACGCGGCACTGCACTTTGCCTTACTGGAAGGTAAAACTATATGGATATCATATCTTAATCATCACCTTGGATCGAGCTCAAAACCATTAGGTTTTCAATTAAATACTATAACACTAGGTCACCGCGTAACGAAAGCTTAATTTAGAGAGGGTGTTAAATTTATGCATAAAATATTCTTAGTATCCTCGGATGACGAATGCTAACATTGTGCAATATTTGTTTTAGCAGTAGTAAGCAGAGCAGGCCGGCATTCAAGACAATCAGCTCCCAGTAAGGTACTTCCTTTTCTCGCTTTCCGCTGAATTTTGAAGGCATTGCGTAATGAGTGGCTAAAACGCAGCACGTTGCCTCGTTACCAGACAAAGGACCACCAGAATGAAAATATTAAAATGAAAATAAAATGTCATTTCCTCGAGTGGGATTCGAACTCATAGCCTGTCGTAACACTCACAAACTTGTACTACTACCAATTCTAAAATGATTAAAAAGAAACGTAAAACACAAAAAGATCAGTTCAAAGATAAAATCAAAGCTCATCCTGGAAATATCCTACATATGTACGCACATGAAATTAATATATTTTTGATATACAACCAAATAACAATAGTATCTATAATAAAAACATACTCACAATCCAACTATCCCCAAAATATATGATTTTAATAGATAAAAAATAAAAAAATAATAATAATAAATTTTATTTGTTTAGTAAAAAAAAATCAGCTTCACGCTGTATCCCGCACACAGCAGGGTAGGCAGAGGGAACCTAGTGTTCCGTGCCCCACTTTCTGCCGAATTCTGGAGGCATTGCGTGTTGAGTGCTCAACGCCGCGCTTAGCCTCGACACCAGAGCGAAGAAATGGAAATATAAATATAACTAAATATTTTATCTCCTCGAGTGGGGATCGAACCCACAATCCGTCGATTTACAGTCACACTTTGTGCCCCTGCGCCACGACTGGCCTCTATTATTATTATTATTTGTTTAGTAAATAAATAAAATATCAACTCGCTTCAGCTCTTCACTATAGTCCAAGCCTAATCCTCGGATCTCAGCTGTGAGACCCGGATAACTTAGCAAGTTAACAACTTTCATAACATTTCTGAAAATCGTGTAAGTACAATGCTACTTATCACTAAAGGCAATCTATATATTAACCTAACCCATTTCGGTTTAATTAACTTTTAATATTTGATACTGTTGTGGATATTGTCCAATAAAAGAATTGAGACCAGTCGTGGCGTAGTGGCGCAAAGTGTGACAGTAAACGTGATATTTTTTGGATTCAATTCCCCTTCGAGGAAATGAAATATGTAATATTTTTCATTTCTTCGGTGACGAAGCAAAGCTGCGTTGAATTCCGTTACTCAACACGCAATACCTCCAGAATTCCGCGGAAAATGGGGAACAGAGTGCTTTAATTGTAGGTTCCCTGTGCCTACCCTGCTGTGTGCCGTGCATACAGATACCGATACAGCGTAACGTTAAAGAAAAGTAATTATTGCGTGTATACTTTTTTTATACTAATATAATATTAAAATTATATTTACATTAAAACGTTTGAGAATTTTGTACGCCTTTAATCAAATACTGCCGCACTAATGTGGTTAAAAATCTGCCACATATGGTTTCCATTGGGTCCAAATTCCAATGTCGAATTGGATTTTTTCAAACTAAGAAAATCGGTGAGGCCAGTCGTGGTGCAGGAGCACAAACGTGTGACTGTAAACGTGACCCACAATCCAGTGGGTTCGATATACAGGCTGGAAGAGGCAGCGCTCCATTTACGGAAACAGCATATAGGGTAAAATATTTCAAACCTATACCTAAAAAATGGTGCTTACACTTCCACCCTGTATATATATTCGATTCCCACTCAAGGAATATGAAATATTTTCCATTTCCTCGCCTTGGTGACGAGTCAAAGCGCGGCCTTTAGTTTCACCGCTCAACATACAATACCTGCAGAATTTTGCTGAAAGTGGGACACG
Source organism: Heliconius erato x Heliconius himera (assembly GCA_013421005.1). NCBI lineage: Eukaryota > Metazoa > Arthropoda > Insecta > Lepidoptera > Nymphalidae > Heliconius > Heliconius erato x Heliconius himera. Next base: position 29,279 of record JAATLQ010037748.1, on the reverse strand, counting down.
AAATTAAAAAGGGAATGTCCTGACATTAAGTTAGCCTTACACCTACCTTTCCTAGGTTACCCTGCTTTGTGCGAAAAATAGCGTCAAGCTAAAGAAAAATAAAAAAAATCCATATGTATCAACTTTGTACCTAAAATTATTTTCACAGCGACATCAGTTGGGTAGATCTTTTATCTAAAAGAAGAGAATTTTATCCTATATATGTATAAAGCAGGGTAACCTAGGAACTCTGTCCCTAGGGAATTGCAATACGTTGAGAGTGAGGGTCGTTATCGTAGTTAGTTGCGCGTGTTTTATGTACCAGAACCATAAATATCGACTTTTCACTGGATAAATACAGAGTTACTTTTTTAAGCTTCACGCTGTATCCCACATGTAGCAGTGGAGACGATAGGGAGCCTAGTGTTAAGACACTTCGCTCTCCAATTTCCGCCGAATTCCAGGAGCATTGCGTGTTGAGTGGCTCCACGTCTTTCTGCTTCGACATCAGAGCGAAGAAATTTTCTCAACTCAAGTAGGAATCGAACTCCCAACCTACCACGTGTACATTTACACGCTTGATCCTCTGCGCCACTTATTCTTCTGAATATTTACTCAATTATTTTGAATATTTACCAAATAATTAATTAAATATTAATAATAACAAAAAACTAAAACTAAGAAGTATAAATTCAGCTATTAATATAATAAATTCTACTTCCGCACTTCACACATGCTCATATGTTCTTGAAAATTATACAAAAATGTTAGAGCGAGACAACGCTCTATAAATATTTCCCGTTTCTTTCTGATAAGTGTTCCGGGCTTATCGTCCGGTTGCGCAAACTCACTTTCTTCACCAGTGCGCATGCGTCAGTTCTGTCAATTGGTTCTCCGATAAAAAAATCCTAATTGAATAAATATTTAATATTTAGACTTTTAAATAAAAATGACTCCTTTAACCGATCTAGAAAAACTCGGCTTGAGCTTTGCCTTTTTTCTTATTGCCGTTTTCATTAAAATTACAAGTAGTTTGTTGTATACTTTTGTCATCGGACCGGCGTTGAATAAAGTGGATTTTAAATCGAAGGGAAAGTGGGCTTGTGAGTATTGAAATTTATTATTTATATGTAAATAGAATATATATTTTTTCTCCTTTATTCCTTGTGTTTACGTTAATATTAATCAAAAGTTAACATACAATCTAAAATAAACACTCCCTTTCAATGTTTTGATCTTTCACCGTTGACCGTATTTTGTCGACGATTACATATTTTATCGATGTCACGTTATTTATTATTCAGCAAGTAAAGTTTTTGTTGGAATTTCATGAATTTTATACATAACGTCTCGTAATGTTACGTTCGTGTCGTCAATTACTGTTTTAATATGAAAATACAAAGATATTTCAACAGGAAGCTACTGTAAATACGCTGAATGATACCGATGTATTGATTTTTCATTTCAAAGGGAAGTTCCTTTTTCGTTAATATCTTTTAGTCATAGAAATGTATGAATCATATAAAATTATGCTAGGTATTATATATAACTATAACTTATAGGAAGCCTTACACAAACAATAAATAGCTTTTTACTGAATTAAAAGCAACAGATGGGTAGCAATAAAAATACTATAATACAGTGTAGTGTACCTACGTTGATTTGTACTTTGGAAGTAAAAAAGTTTTAGCTTTTTCTTTTATAAAATCATTATTGATATATGCAAAACTAAATATTTTATTCAAATAAGAAAGTAATATACTTAAACATAGCCAATATAATCAAGCATATTTATTTAAAGATTATCAATTAATAAAAATAGGTGGTGATATTATTTCTAATTTTTCCTATTTGTCAGATAATATAAAAAATGAATAATAATTATATACATATAAGTATTGTGACACAGAAGCCTATTTTGTTTAATATTTTATTATTGTAGCCATTTCTCTTGTGAATAGTTGTGTAACCTGATGAGTGAAATTAAATTATCTGATTTGACAACTGGTTTTTAAACATTTAAGTTTTCCTGTTCAAATCTAGCATAGTGCAGGTTCATTTGCTGCTGGATATTTATATTTATTATATATAACAATCAACATTGATTGATGATGTTATAATGTTTTTTGTAGTTTACATGTTAATTTATGTATTTGTTGTGTTTATAATGTTTTGTTATTTATAAATATGTTATGTATAAAATATATAAAGCCAGTCATGGTGCAGGACTATAAGCGTGAGACTTTGAACACAATAGATTGTGGGTTTGAATCCCACTTGAGAAAATTAAATAGTTAAGGGAACAGAGTGTTTTAACACTAGGTTTGCTCTACCTACCCTGATGTGCATGGGATAAAGAATAAAACCAAAAAAAATTATAAAAACAAGTGGTATCCATGGCATAAAATCAGTACTTTCTTTGAAGTGAAATTACATTACAATTTAAAACTTTCACATTTCTTAGCAACTCATGGCTATAATTTTTTGTATTGAGTAGTTAGAAATATAGTATGTTGTGTATTCAATTCTGGTGTCAAGTAAATTTTATTAGAGAAAACCTGGTGTATATGTAATAGGGTCATGTTTTTTTTTTGCTTCACACTGTATTCTGCACACAGCAGGAAACATAGTGTCAAGGCACTGGAGAATATTGGAGTCATTGAGTATTTAGTGGTGAAACTCAATGCCCAGCTTTGCCTGGACACCAGAGCGAGAAAATGGGAATATAAATTTAAATAAATATTTCAATTCCTCAAGTGAGGATCGAACCCACAACCAGTCCTGTTTACAGTCACACTTTGTGCCCCTGCTTGTGCTGATACCGGTGCTCCTGCCGATGATAGTCATTGTCTTGTATAATAAATATTCGTTATGGTAAAAAAATATTGATTTTACAAGATTGCATATTTGTTATCTTTATATTGAAATAGTGAATTAAAATCTTATCACTTAAAGACAAATCAAAACAAAATATTGATGATTAATAGTACTATGTATAAATGTTTATAATATTTTTAAACATCTTAGTTATTAATGACTTAGGTAATTTACTCTTAGAATAAGAAGTCTCATAATAGTATTATGATTGATCAACATTATCTTTAGTGTTTAAGTTTTTTGTTCATTCTATTATGTTATGACAGTAAAAACAAAGTGAGTAAATACAAGTAAATACTTGTATTTTATATAAATAGGTAATCTTTATGTCTTTTTTTCAAACCAGGTCCTGGATTCATAAAAATAGCCTAATTTATTATACAATCTGTGAGGTCTGAGTTGATCTTTATTTGTGTGAATTCATATATAGTCTAGGTATAATGTCACTTGTTTGGCCAATCACTCCTCTTATTTATTCTATAGCAACGCTACACATTTAATTTTTAATATTTTATTTATGTGTTTGGTGTATGGTATTAACTTTATATTTCCTTTTAGGAAATATAAAGTTCCATCACTGTACATGAATGGATAAATGTACACGCATACATTTTTTAAATTCGGTTTCTTTTTTGAAGTTTTTTACTGCTTGTAAAAAAAGAAAAAGCCGTGGACACAACCCTGTTGTTGTTGCGGAACAGTAACATTCATAATAAATTCAAACAGCACATCCAGAAGAGAATAAAAATTGTGAGGACGCTATGCACGCCATACATACAGCTTTGATAAAAATTTATATATATTTATTATTTTAGGATTTTTATATTGACTTCTATTAATAAACTTTATTTTTAAAAGATTCTTCTAACCCTAGCTAGCTTCATAATAATTCTCACAGATGCAAAGCTCATCTTCAGCCTCGCGAACTGTACCCAATTATATTTTCCATTTCAATTAATATAAAATTATATTAATATTATATGGTGTTCATCAATTAGATCCATCCATCAAATCCATCTAATCAGATCTTTTGTACGAAAGTATTTTCAGTACAAACATTTCCTCTAATGGATCTCTAATCTACAATCATCACATACACTCTGATGACTGTATGTAATGATCGTAGATTAAATCATGATAATACCTTTCAATTTCAAAACAGGTGCCAAATTCGTCATTTTATTTCACAATTTTTTTTATATAAAAAATCTATATTTAAAATTTGTAATAATAAATCCTGTAATTGTTGAGTTCATGTTGAGGCCGGTCGTAGCGCAGAAGCACAAGGTGTAACTGTAAACTGATCAAGGTGCAATTGTAAAATCGATTGAGGGTTCGATCCCAACTCGGGGAAGTGAACTTAATTCGCTCTGGTATCGAGGCAAAGCGCGGCGTTGAGTTCTGTCACTCAGCACGCGATGCCTCCAGAGTTCGGCGGAAAGTGGGGAACGGAGTGTCTTAAAACTAGGTTCCCTCTGCGTACCCTGCTGTGTGCGGGATACAGCGTGAAGCTGATCTATTTTTTTTATTTTTAAATCCTGTAATAATAGGACAGACTCTGACTCAAAGACAGAATCAAGGTCTTTTCATAATTATTTGTGTCAATATTATGAAATACTATTAGAACATCTATTCTATTCTATGGATGCCGTCATGGAGCAGTAGCATAAGCGTGTGACTAAACGTGCTAGTTGTAGGTTCGATTCCCACACGAGGGAATGATTTATTATTAATTAATGAAAAAATATATAATTTCTTTGCTCTGGTTATTACCAGATTATGCACTTTGCCTTATTAGGCAAAGTGCAGTGTTGAGTTCCGCTTCTCAACATGCAATGCCTCGAAAATTCGGCGGAAAGTGGGCAACAGAGACAAAAATAACCATCTATCTAAATATATCCATGTTAATGATGACGAGGCCAGTCGTGGCGCAGGGGCACAAACTGTGACTGTAAAAACGACTGGTTGTGGGTTCGATCCCACTCGAGGAAATAAAATATATTTACATTTATATTTTCATTTCTTCACTCTGGTGTCGAGGCAAAGCACGGCGTTGAGTTCCGCCACTCGACACGCAATGCCTCTAGCACTCGGCGGAAAGTGGGGAACGGAGTGTCTTAAAACTAGGTTCCCTCTGCCTACCCTGCTATGTGCGGGATATAGCTTGTAGCAGATTTTTTATTTGTTAATGATCTTTTTTTATATTGAAATTATGTTTCATATAGTGATAAACTTGCCTGATTACGATAAATAGTTTTTAATTGTTAATTATTAACGGTAATGAAAATCTTTTTTATCGGCAATATTTCAATTAATTATATTGTTGGAATAAGAATCTATCCCAATGGATTCTAATTTACTTCATGATGTTGAATTAGAATCGAGTAGCAATTCTGGCTCTTATCAAATTGGCAGATATATTAATTATGAAATTATTAAATTACAAATATAAATAAAATATTTACATAAATAAGTCTCTGAACAATTGAATAGCTCTTCCATAGTATTTATATTAGATGTTTCCGTATATATATATATATATATATATATATATATATATATCATCTTTTTCAAGGTCAGTCATAGCGCAGCGGCACGAAGTGTCACTGTAAAACCGACTGGTTGTGGGTTCGATCCTCACTCGAGGAGATGAAATATTTACTTAAATTAAAACTAGAAACAATAAAGCATATAGGAGCAATCGCATTCGAATTGGAAAATGTGACGTGGTCTTACACGCTATAATGCAGTAGTAGTATCGAATCCAAGTGAAACGAGTTTTAATATATTTCCAAGCGCTACGTATTTTTATTTCCTCTAAAATTTTTTCAAAGATTTTGTAAATTCGGTTGTTAGGTAACTACTATATAATGCTTTTCATCACTTAAGAAAGTAAAAAATTTGCCGAATGCATTTATATATAGGTTCAATTTTGAATCAAACTCTTAAACCGGATTATTCGCTTATGCATGTTTAATTTTATTATTTTTTGAATCATAACGCTTCGAACACTAAACAGTATGTGATCATAAATATAAAACTAAATATACGTCTATACTATGTACAAGTATATACGTAGGTAATATGTGTAATATAAAATGTTAGCATATTTTTTCTCAGATTGCAAAAATTCTACCTGCCTACATTTTTTCCCGTTCATAATTGTTTTGAATTATTCATAATTATATCTACGTAGTACAAATGTTTTATCGATTACGATTTCATATAAATATTTTATGGACCTTTACAATATTATTAAAAATTATTTAGTATGGGCTTGATATTGTTTTGTTAAACATTCATTGTAAAGATCTTTTTTTGAGCTTTCACGCTGTATCCCGCACACAGCAGGGTAGGCAGAGGGAACCTAGTGTTAAAACGCTCCGTTTTTTGCCGAATTCTGGAAGCATTGCGTGTTCAGTGGCCGAACTCAACGCCGCGACACCAGAGCGAAGAAATGAAAATAATCTCTTATTAAATATTTAATTTCCTCGAGTGCGAATCGAACCCACAACCTGTAGCGCTATGACTATCTTCAAACAACTGTAAAAACTATGAGTTAATCAAAACTGCTTAGTATTTATGCTAAATTATATTATTCTGATAGGAATCATCATACTACATAGTTTATTGTCCTTATAATATTAAGCGTTCTTTCTTCAGTTCAATGCACCCTTAGCACTCAAAGTACTTAAAGTGTGAAGATTGAGAGTGCAACTCGTTTTCGCCTTTATATTTTTATACTAAATTCATTAAAACTAAGTGGGCTATTTATAAATCGCTTCTAAGTCTAAGATCGATCTTGAGAAGCCGTTTTCATTCATAAATTACATATCTATGAATTAAAAAGGCATTCACGATCAATAACAGGCTTGAGAGCAATTTATAAATACGGGCTCTAATATTTTAAGAACAAAACTAAAAAGAAATTGAAAATCAAATCAAATCAGCTTCACGCTGTATCCCGCACACAGCAAGGTAGGCAGAGGGAACCTAGTGTAAGACACTCCGTTCCCCACTTTCTGTCGAATTCTGGAGGCATTGCGTGTTGAGTGGCAGGACTCGACGCCGCGTTTTGCCTCGACAACACCAGAGCGAAGAAATGGAAATATACATTTTTAAGTAAATATTTCATCTCCTCGAGTGGGCATCGAACCCACACCCAGTCGGTTTTACAGTCACACTTTGTGCCGCTGCGCCACGACTGGCCTCTAACTGGCATTGGAAAAATCCAATCAAAACAAACTACGCGGATCGTATTGCTCTTTTTATAAAGTCATGTAAAATTTTTATTTTGTAATGTAACAAGAACAACAAGCAAGCTATAATGTTTTTTTGCAATAATGTTTCTTTTTAATAATTATTAAATCGATTAGATTTAGTAATCGATTAGTTAAAAAAAACATTATAATTCGCAACTCAGGTTCATCATTTTAAAAAACTTCTTCAAAATTCTTATTACCAAACAAAATAAATATGTTCTATACATTTTATACTAAAAAAAAAGTTCGAGCTTTTCTGGAAACTTGAAATAATAATTATAATTAATATAAGAAACTCGAGCAATTAAAACAAAAATTAAAGGTGTTTAGTTAATGAAATTTTCGAGATACCCTCCCTCGTGTTACATCAGCTTAAGTAATTTAGTGGAATTTTAATGGCACATTAAACACGTGAATTTGGTGAATTATTTGCGTTTATTAAAAATACTTGGCTAACATTACAATTTTTTTTGTTAATTATGTAATTATTATCACACTACTATGTACTACTACTAATATTACAATGTACTACTAAAAGTTGTTTGCTTTTTTCTATCTTTCTTTATCTTTTACCAGCTTTTTAATGCGGCTTCGTCCTCGTGGCTAAGTAACTAAGGGTCGTATATGACATATGAATCATACTAAGTGCTTAAGGTAATTCTTACCGCAAGTGCAGTCGGTTGTATATGTGAAAGAACTTTTAGAATTAAATCAAATTAAATCAGCTTCACGCTGCATCTCACAGCAGGGTACGCACAGGCAGAGGGAACTTAGTGTTAAGACACTCCGTTCCCCACTTCCGCCGAATTCTGGAGGCATTGCGTGCTGAGTGGCGGAACTCAACGCCGCCGTTTGCCTCGACACCATAGCGAAGAAATGAAAATATAAATGTAAAGAAATATTTCACTTCCTCGAGTGGGGATCGAACCCACAACCAGTCAATTTCAAAGTCACACTTTATGCTTCTGCGCCACGACCTCCTAGTCGCATTTACAAATTAATACAATATCATTACTTTTAGATCTAATCTACCAAAATTCTATGTTAACACATAGAATGCGGAAGCCGTTTGTGTATGTAATTACATATAAGTATGGCAACATAACTTAACACGTCAAATATTGGTTGTTATTGATATCATGTATCAACAAACAATTACGAATATTTCGAATTAGTTTCTTAGAAATTTCTTTTAATTCATAATTCCCACTTACCGCCGAATTCTGAAGGCATTGCATATTGAGTGGCGGAACTCAACACCGCGTTTTGCCTCGTTGCAATAGCAATCGAATGACAATATTAAAGTTTGCTTTCTCTGATTCTTCGTGATGTAAATATTAATATTTTTTTCTATTGTCACGTATATTTCGATTTGATACTATTATTATTATATTTCATACATTACTAAAATTTTAGAAATAATGAGGAATATTAATTTTTTTCTTAATATAAACATTTTTTTCTTAATTTATAGATCTACTACCTAGGTAGAAATCAATGCTTGTATAAAACAATATTAGTAATATAAGTAAACCATCAAATTTCTCAAGCAGTTAGACATTATGAGATTACTGCGTGAAAAAGAATAACAAAAGAGATTTAAAACATCGTCGGTCAGGTCGCTTTCTAGGAGTCGCGGGTTCGAGTACCGCTACGTATTTTTTTTACGTTTTCTAAATAAGTAGATTTCAAACGTTTAAATGTGTATATTTTCAATTGTATTATATGGCAAAGATATATTAAAAGGGAAATGGTGGCGTAATCCCTATAGCAATATTTCTAATAATCTATTGTGATATGTAGAAAGGAAAAAAAATATTTTATATATTATTATGATTGAGGAAAAATATATACATTGTATTTGTATTATATTTCCATGGATGTTTGGAGCGTTAATATTATTTGTGACCTATTTATTTATATATATTTGTTGGTGTTTCTTTTGTTTTTATCTTCACGCAATACCCTATCGCGCGTATAGGAGCCGGAGGAGGAGAGAGGGAACCTAATGCTAAGAGTTAGATTTAGAGTTCAACTTCTGAGCCAATGCGACTTTTGTTTTTAGTGCAGAAACTCCACGCCGCGCTTTTTTTTGTTATCAGAACAAAAAAATGAGAACAATTCATACACCTTAGCGGGGATTGAATCCACGACCATTACAGTCAGAGTTGGTTTTTCCAAGCGAAATAGTCTAAGATAATTGAAGATTAATAACATTGAATTATATTCAAGTTAGTAAAATTATATGAGTCATATTTTTTTTTTAATTTTTTTAACTAACAATATCCTTTTACATAAATTATTTTTCGAATATAGCATACAAAGTGTTTTTTTGTTTTTGTCGTCACCTCTTCAAGATTAGTATGAGCTGAAATAATTAAATTATGACGTTATTTGCCATATATCACACAACATATTATCTGTTTCTAAAAGTGCTTAGTGGTTTACTTATTATATAGGTAATAAATTATCTTTTATACCAATAAACATATAAAATAGCTTCACGCTGTATCCCGCACACAGCAGGGTAGACAGAGGGAACCTAGTGTTAAGACATTCTGTTCCCCACGTTCTGCCGAATTCTGGAGGCATTGCGTGTTGAGTGGCAGAACTTAACGCCACGCTTTGCCTCGACACCAGAGCAAAGAAATGGAAATATAAATTTAAGTAAATATTTCTCGTCTAGGGGGGAATCAAACTCACAACCAGTCGGTTTTACAGTCACACTTTGTGCCGCTGCGCCACGACTGGCCTCTAAACATAATTTTCAAATTTTGTGTCTTATTCGCAGCGTTGAATTCTGCCACTCGAAACGCAATATCTTGAATTTTGGCAGAAAATGTCTTCACTTTTATAACATTAGGTTCTTCCGTGCTACGTAGGATGTGCCGTTGTCCATTGACCGCTCAACGAGTGAGATTTAAACCCACGCCGAGAGCAAGCATTAGATATTAATAACCAAACATCTTAGCTGCTTTACGAAATCATCTATTTCAATTTCACTATAAGATTCAAATCCATCGTACAAACGTAGTTTGACCTCGACCGTCACTTTCACTGTAGGCTGTAGGCTAAGTTCGAGGTAAACCGGCCTTTAAATTTTAGAGTGCAAGGTATCCTTTTACGTAAATTCATTCTTTGCGCGGAAGTAGAAAGTATTTAAACACAACACAACAAGAAGTGTATATATATATATATATATATATATATATATATATACACATGTGTTGTGTTATATATATATTCAAAATACTCTCTTGTTTTTTTGTATTAAATACCCACAAAAGTGCATGCATAAACACTGTTTCGCAGCGTTGAGTTTCGCCGTTTTAACACCAGATGCGATTGAACTTGAAACTTTTCATTCGTAGTTGTTGTTGCATTTAATGAAAACATTATAAACTTACTAATTTTGTCATTAGGTTAACATATTTGCCATATGTGGGTCTTAATTTTATTCTTTGCGCTAATAAACAAAAATTTTGCATTAGATTTTAGTCCACCCGTTTGTTTTGTACAAAAGTATTTTTATTAAACAAAAACCAAAATACATGTACATTAAAATGTGTTATATTACTATTGTATAGTTTTTGTTGTATATTATTAAAGGCGGTTACATATTTTTATTAAAATCACGATTTTTTATAATTTTTTTGTTTCTTATTTAATTCAATGTTAGATACATATATCATGCCTCGTGGACACGGGGCATGATGAGGTATTGAGACACGCGTCAGCGTCTCCAGCCAAGTTAGAGGGCGGAAAACGCGCTATATGCATTTTAAACGAACCATCTGAAACAACTTTAGAGGCCCTTCATAACAGCTTGTAATGTATTTAAATAATTTAACTTAAACAATTATATTAAATTATTATATGTTATTTTTACTGTTTTATTATATAAATAAAAAAATAAATAAATCAGCTTCACGCTGTATCCCGCACACAGCAGGGTAGGCAGAGGGAACCTAGTGTTGGACACTTCGTTCGCCACTTTCTGCCGAATTCTGGAGGCATTGCGTGTTGAGTGGCAGAACTCAACGCCGCGCTTAACCTCGACACCAGAGCGAAGAAATGGAAATATAAATTTAAATAAATATTTCATCTCGAGTGGGGATCGAACCCACAACCAGTCGATTTTACAGTCACACCTCGTGCCGCTGCGCCACGACTGGCCTCAAATGTTTTATTATATTTAGAGATAAAACCGGTATTTTTTGTGCCAGATTCACTCACCAAAAACTTAAGCTACTAATAGGTAACTTGATATTTGGTACTAAGGTAGACAATTAAAGTAGTATTATACAAATGTATAGGATAAGAAAATAAAGTATAAAAAGTTAGAACAAAAAACATAGGAAAAAATTCTGTAATTGTTTTCTGCAATAGTAATAATTTCTGTACATAAAGTAATTACATCCGATGAATGATAAGTAATGCATCATTCTCTACTTTTTTTGTCGGTGACCTGATCTACAGAGTGGAAGTGTCAGCACCACTTTAAATGAAACCATAGTTTTAACTACTCTATAAAAGCCTAATATAATAATTATTATTTTTAAACATTTACAAACATTATTTAAAAAACGTATAAAAACGTATTTTTCTTTCCTAAGTGTGGAATAACACTTTAAAAATGTTAAAAAATAGTTTCTTTCTTGCCAAACGATAATTCTTAGTAATTATCTTTGGGTAGCAGAAATTTGTAAAAATCTTCCTATAGAGATTTTTCCGTAAAAGGAGCGCTTTAGTGTTCTTTTGAGATAAAATTACTCTCCACATTTGACCACGAGACACTTATTTTCTACAATTTAGTTATTGTGTAAGTGTAGTTATGTAGTCGGTTCTATTTATTATTTTTATTGTTTTGTCCATTATTAACTACCCAGCGAGTAACACTGGACAATGGTTGTTACCATTAGTAACAGATTAATTATTACAGCTTTTATATAAACAATACACTAATTAATACCTATCATCATTATTAGCTTAATTAATTAACTTTCTATTTGTCTATTTGTAAGATATATTATAGGTATTGTGTTTTTTTTACTTACGTCACAATAGGCTGTCGTGGCGTAGTTTATTGACCGACTAAACACGACGGTCCTAGGTTCGATTACCACCCGGGGAATAATGATTTTTTCATGTCCTCAAGACATACTTAAGTTTGCCGGCGTATGCGTTCATTTTGTATGAAATAAATTACAATTGTATGCTTATAATAGTTTTTATTCGTAATATAAAATATAAAAAAACCATATTTCGGATTTCTTCCTTTAGTTAAGTCCCCACTTTTTGCCTAAGTTCATAATTGTAAACATACGGGAAACACCCTATACGTTTTGATTACGCGGCGAATAAAGAGTATAGACGCGGCGAGTATAGATCCCTATAGATTTTAATTCCGCGGCGACATACAGACAATATGCAACATAAATGATGCATAAATCTTTTGATATTTTGCAAACTTAGAGACTAAATCTTATTATGCTCCAGGAGACCGTAGACATACTTACAAGCGTCCGAAATAAATAAATGATCTTGACATACGTACAACAAAGTGATCCTATAAGGGTTCCGGAGGTACAGAATCTTAAAAAAAAATAAAAATATTTCTAAAATATATTCAAAGGTCATCTTTAAAAACATCAATTAAAATATTTTAAAATATAATCACATTTTATGTAATCTGTCCTCACTTGGGGATTTTTAATATGTAAAATAAGTGTCAATGTCATTTTGCTACTAATACTAATACTTACATAACGATATATAAAGTTTTTGTTACAAACATTTTATTACATAAATTAATTATTTTTTTATACTTCTGTCTACTGTAAACTAAGAAAACACAGTGTGACTGTGAACTCGGTTCCCCTATTTTTAGTCCAATTTAAGAGACATCTGTGTGTTGAGTGGCAGTGGCGTAACTCAATACCGCGTTTTGTTTTGTTACCAGAGCAAGAAACTGAAAGTAATCAATTAGATAATTTTTCCTAATAAATTGTATTGTAGTGTCAAAAAACTGTGTTTAGTCGCATTGAGTAACGCTTTCTTTTGAAGTTGAAATATATTTTTTGATCTTACATATTATCCATAAATATATAAATAAATACTCTTGGTGTTAGGGTGTCGTTTGAAAATATACGCGATGTTTACAGGTTCAATTGTCCATTCGGAAATTACATAAAAAAAATAAACTTTCTTTCGTTGAATTGCGTGAAAATTGTACTTCTGCCAAAACCAATGGAGCGTGAAATACAATAAAAAAAGGAAACCGACAAGTTTCACTTTTTTTTTTAAATTAAGTGAAATAAAAGATGTGCAATTGGATTTAGGATGATTGTCTAGTGTCACTTATATATAATTAACAATAAATATAATATATTTTTTTCAACTTCAAGCTGTATTTAGCATATAGCAGGCAGAGGAAATGTAGTGTTAAGGCACTTCCGTTCCCTACTTTTCACCAAATTCTAAAGAGAAGAAAGTACCAGAGTGAAGAAATGAAAATATTAACAAATAAACCTTTTGCGCTTACAGTCACGCGCCTGTGCCCCAAATAATTAAATACATCAGCTTCACGCTGTATCCCGCACACAGCAGAGAAGACAGAGGAAACCTCGTGTTAAGACACATCGTTCCCCACTAATAATTAAATAATATCATTAATATATATGGATCAATTAACATTCCCAATCAAGCCCCAACAAGATCACCATAAGGACTCCCAAATTCCAGACGTGTCTGTTACTCTAACTGCTAGCGATATCAATTGCAAATTATGTAAATTGAAGCTTCCAACGTGAATTGTTGACTTGGCTTTATCCAGTGAATATATGATTATGCTCTCGCCATGTTGAATTTGAAACAGAAATTAGACTTAAGTTATTGGTGCGCTACTATCACTGGCTGGCATGCGTTTTGGATGATGTTATTAAAGATGATTTAATTCGTTTTTTTTTTAAATATAATTTTACGCCCTTTTTCGTACAGCAAATTAGGTAGAATGACCAGAGAAGATAGTGATAAGACACTCTATTCCTCACTCTCTGTCTATTATAAGGAACTTAAAACTATGCTTTGTCCACCAGAGCAGGGAAATGAAAATAATTTTGGTAAATAAAGTCATTGAAGTCGTGGCACAGGGGCACAAGCGTGCGACTGTAAACGTGACGTTTGTAAGTTTGATTCCCATTCGAAGCTTCCAACGTAAATTATCAGATACACCAAAACAATATACTCTTTTAAATCAATAATTGTAACAGCTTAAAGGTATTTAATGCTTCAAATGGACGTTCTTCACAGGAATGTCTAAAATTATATAAGTTTTTACCTTAGACGGTCTTTTGGGTATCTGAATAAGATATAACGTACAAATATTAAACACAACCTTTAATGCCTAAAGTTATATAAATATTAAGACTTATGTTAGACAGTCTTTAGGTATCTTAATAAGCTACAAATGTCCGATGTCACATAAACTTAACACAGCCTGTAAACTTAATGTCTACAATTATATAAACATTTTAGTATTAGACAGTCTCTAGGTATCATAATAAGTTAATAAGCTAGAAATGTTAATACACAGATTCCTTGTTATCATTTATGTATTATTTAGGAACGGGGTGTCTTAACACTAGGTTCCCTCTGCCTACCCTGCTGTATGCGGGATACAGCGTGAAGCTGATTTATTTATTTTTTATAAATACATACAGATATATCGTTTATAAGTTTGTAAGAACTAAGTGACTTAATTGGTGTGTAAATGGTTGATTCATTTAGCAAATTTGTATTGCACATACAGGTAACATTTGTTTCTTAATTAATTATAATAAGAAAAGCGAACCAGAAGATATGTTGAAAATACTGCTCCGATATTTAATATATTAGTCGTTCTGTTGAAAATATTTTATTTGAAAATTCACCAGCATAAGAAAAATGGAAGTTTTGGTACTTACAGTAGGTACTGACACATGGGATGAAGTGTACATATTAGAAAGCTCAAATTAATAAACAAGTTTTACACTTTTAGGCGAAAATCTCTGCTATCTGTGTAATAACATTTTTATTTCGGGACGCCACACGCTGTAAAGAAAGTTCCTTGTGCAAACTAAAAACCTAAACTTTCACTGCGATGCTACAGAGTACAGAATCTGAGGATATCCAAACAAATGGGAGGTAAAAACAAACCTTGAGTAACCGATATTCCTTTTTAACTTGCAAAGTAAATATATGTCGACACAAGTGTCGATTTGATATTTTCATTTGCACTACTATTATGCATATATTTATTGGGTTTTTTCATTATTTATATAGTCGTCGTGTTGGGATGTTTATATTTGTTTTTATATTGAACTAGCGGCCCTAGCTTATATAATTGTGTTATATATGGGAGGATTATTATATTTTATAAATTCATTCATTTTTTATAATTTTGAGAAAGTACAAGTAAGAACGGAGGCCGGTCGTGGCGCAGCGGCACGAGGTGTGACTGCAAAACCGACTGGTTGTGGGTTCGATCCCCACTCAAGGAGATGAAATATTTACTTAAATTTATATTTCCATTTCTTCGCTCTGGTGTCGAGGTTAAGCGCGGCGTTGAGTTCTGCGACTCAACACGCAATGCCTCCAGAATTCGGCAGAAAGTGGGGAACGGAGTGTCTTAACACTAGGTTCCCTCTGCCTACCCTGCTGTGTGCGGGATACAGCGTGAAGCTAATTTAATTTAATTTTTATTTACAAGTAACCCGTGGCTGCTTGCGAGAACGAAATCAGCGCTAAGGGCGCCCCCGCAGGACTCGAGCCTATGCTTGCGGCCGTTGAATTATTTTAATTTTACATTTTCTCGAAAAATATACGTCCTAATTACATGCTATAAAAGCCAAAGTTTATCTTTATAAAATTTCCTTGATAATGGAATAACTTTTGCTCGTAAGTTTCAAACTGTTTGTCAAATAAAAAACATTGAAATGTCACTTTGCAACTTTCTATTATTTTTTGTTACAAAATGTGTTATTGTGATTTATTTTAAAGAGATAGATAAAGGGTGTCCAGGACTTTATTTTAAAACTATTGAAAATTAATATTTTTGTAATACAATGTACTTACATTTATTCAATTATTTGTGCAGCGCAGTCGCTTAATTGTTTCAGATTGGGTGGTTAGTTTACTAACCACTTATTCGGGGACATTTTAAATATATTTCCACTATATCTATTGATGATATACTACACTTTTATTAATGTTTAAGTAGTTTGTAGTAGAGCTTTGCAGATTTTTTGAAGACACCAGAGGGAGGAAAAGGAAATATAAATTGTTTATAAGACATATTTTTAATAAATTTGTCTTTAAATAACATTTTGTATTTATTGTTATTTTTATGAAATTTTATACCGTCCGTCACGGTGGTTAACACACTAACCACCTTATTCCTCGAAAGCGTTTGCAGTATTTTCTTATAATATTTTTTTTCTCAGTAATTTATGGGTATTTAATATGCATGTTCATATCATTTTTTGTTATTTAAAAAGTCCTTTATATAAAAGAGTGGCTGAAAGAGTTAAAGCAATTCGATGGCGTTCCTAACTTTTGTTACTCCATTTTATTATTTATGGCTAATGTACCTTTCATACAAAACAAAAAAAAATTAAATCCGACCAGTAGTTCCAGAGATCTTAGCGTTTAAACCAACAAACAATCTCTTCTGCTTTGTTATATTAGTATAGACATGCTATGTATAGTACTAATATTAGATATAAATCCAGTCTGGTCAGCAAAAGTCCAGCTTGGACTCTATGTTGTTAGGTTATTCGAACAAAACAATCAAAATAAAACGTAATGATTGGAAAAGTAATTATTTTCATTTTCCCTCTGAAATAATAGGTACCTAAAGCGCGTAATTCTTGTCAAAAGTAAAGGTTCCCTCTGATAGGTGGGGTGAAAAGTGAAGCTCAAAAGCCTATAACTAATAATTTAATTTAAAACAAATCAAAACAAATGAATTAAGGAAAATAATATAAGATTTATAAAATGAACATGGGAAAAGCAGCAAAGAAATTATATTTTCAATATATTTTCTTTTGTTTCAGTGGTCACGGGCTGCACGGATGGGATCGGAAAGGAATACGCCAGGCAGGTCTGTATATATATTTTTTGTATTCTTGAAATTTTGATTTTGGGAAATGATAAATATTTGATATGAGTACATTGTTGGTTGAAAAATATTAAAACATCTTAATAATAAATATAAATATTATTTGAAAACATGTAAATAAAAATAGAATATGCAAGGCCATGTTCTTAATTACATAATCTGTTATTAATATAATAAAAATTAAACATGGCTATTTAATTATTTCATTTTTGGAATTTTATTTAACATTTTTTGTTTAATTTATTAAAAAATAATAATATGATATTTATGAATTATCGTTTAAAGTTATACATATTCGAACAAAATTATACTTAAAGAAAAAAATAGTAAGAGTTTTCTATACTTTTACACCTTTTTTCTTTAAGTATACATTTTTTAATATGATCATTCATAAATATTCCATTATTTATTCTTCTTTTTTGAAATCAAACTAATGTCCTTACAATAAAATAACTAATTTTAATCTTTTTCATAAACTTTATTATTATTCTGTAGTTATTAAATTCAAGACGGACATAATTATTCATATTTATTCATACTTCTTAACAATACTTGTCAAGTTTTGAAATTATTCTACAATTATTGAAGTGGAGTTGATTATTCAACATAATGTTGTTAAATATCATCGTCCTAATACCTTACGTAATATAAAATATATTATATAAACTTATAAGTTTTAATATAAACAATAATATTAAAACTAAACGAGGCCGGTCGTGGCGCAGCGGCACGAAGTGTGACTGTAAAACCGACTTGTTGTGAGTTCGATCCCCACTCGAGGAGATGAAATATTTACTTAATATTATATTTCCATTTCTTTGCTCTGGTGTCGAGGTTAAGCGTAGCGGTGAGTTCTGCCACTCAATACGCAATGCCTCCAGAATTCGGCGGAAAGTGGGGAACAGAGTGTCTTAACACTAGGTTCCCTCTGCCTACCCTGCTGTGTGCGGGATACAGCGTGAAGCTGATTTATTTATTTATTTAAACGAGGCCAGTCGTGGCGCAGCGGTACAATCGTGTGACTGTAAACACAACACGTTGCGACTTCGATTCCCACTCGAGAAAATTAAATAAGTATTTAATATTTTCATCTCCGCGCTTTGTTGAGGAAGTAAAGGTGCTTTAAGTCCCGCCAATTAACACGCAATGTGTCTAAAATTCGGAAAGCCAAAAGAAAGTGAAAGTCATAATGCGAACGAAGTGTCTTAACACTAGGTTCCCAGGTTCCCTCTGCATAACCTGCTTTATACGGGATACAGCATAAAGGTAATAAAAATCAAAACTAATTATGGTAAGTAAGATTGTTCCGTCTCAATTCCATACACTCCAGCATTCTTTACATAATATTTCTAACTAAGACTTGCCTATACCATTGTACTCGTATTTTCTTTAGGCTCACACTTTACCTTTATGTGTCTCCGATAGGATAAAATAGACTTAAATCGTTTCAAGTAATACACTGATTTCTATAAGCCAAGTTACAGTAAGAAACTCAAGATTTGTGAAGATAAAAAAAAAAATATTAAGTAAATAAACTAACGAGATTGCAGATGTAGTCTATAAAGATAACAACTTAAAAACATGCTATTTGATAAAATATTGTCATCTTCATTTATTAAAATGTCACACTAGTTTAAGAGTAGAATTTAGTTATATAACACTATTGGTATACTTTGTCTTGCCATAAATATTGTTACAAAGGAACCCTTTTTTGTTGTAGTTGTTGTTGTACGTAAGAGTTATTACCATTACAGTATGCTAGTTAATACATTAATAAAAAAACGTGGCGTGGCGCAGCGGCACTAGGTGTGACTGCAAAACCGACTGGTTGTGGGTTCGATCCCCACTCGAGGAGATGAAATATTTACTTAAATTTATATTTCCATTTCTTCGCTCTGGTGTCGAGGTTAAGCGCGGCGTTGAATTCTGCCACTCAACACGCAATGCCTCCAGAATTCGGCAGAAAATGGGGAACGGAGTGTCTTAACACTAGGTTCCCTCTGCCTACCCTGCTGTGTGCGGGATACAGCGTGAAGCTAATTTAATTTTTTTTTTTTTAAATATATAAATCTTATTTGAAGTGGTCTTCATTGGCTGCAATACACTCCTTCAAACGTTGAGGCCATTTATTAATAACACGTACTCTTTCTACGGGAAAATTCCAGTACCAGTCTTGGTTATTAACCACGGTATTGTTAATCCGGAATGATATCTTGATACAATACAACATCCAACCAAACCACTGAAGTCAGATTATGCTCGCTGTACTCTGTTGACTAATTGGGAAGTTTCTTTAGAGCTTTAGCGTAAATACCGTCATTTTGTTTGTCAAAATTTTGTTCAATTTAAAAAAAAATCTCATCCGTAAACATAATTTTAGTAGTTAATTTAATTTTACCACCCTATTCTTTTTTAAATTATCAGTTAAGAAATAACCAGTCCATCTCTAATAGGCTGCAAGTCCTGAATCATCTTTTAAAATACGCAACATGGTTCTGGGTGCTATCTTTATCTCCCGAGATAGAATCTTTAACTTTCGGACAGGATTTCTTCGGATTCTTTTCCTTACTGCTTAGATGGCGTTTTTCGTACAAACACTACGTGGGCGGCCACATCATTTTCTGTCACAAATCCGATACAAAAACTTTTAACTAATAAGAAGCATATGGAGGATTTTAAAAATTCCATCGTCAATTTCATTGGCAATATGGCTCCATACGTACTTTATGCAATGCAATCACAGCGATTCGGTTCTCTCTTTCATTCCACTCTATTTTAATATTACAAAATATTTTACAATATATTGGGGCGAAAATAAGAAAACACTATCAATAATTGTATAAAATTTTACAGGTGCCAAATTTAATAGTAACATTTCAAAAGTAAATTTTGTTTTTTTTTATGTAACAGTATTTATGGCGAGACTAAGAAAGTATATATAAATAAAATTTTATTCAATTTTACATGAGAAATATATACAATAACTTATTGACCTAGTTCTAATTCATTGTGTAATGCCATTTGATGCATTGATTTCATTAAATTTACATAAACTTAAAGATAAGCGGGAAGTGAACTTGACTAGAACGGAAGTATTCGAAATTCGGAATAGTAATTATTATAGCTTGAGGTCTATTGGAAGGTTAAATCTTTTTTGGAATGTTATATTATATTATTAATATATTAGTTTTAGTCTTGGTGGTTTAATAAGTGGACTGTATAAATTAACATAGGCGTTTAATCAAGAAAAATTAACAGAAATAAAATTCGGTATGCTTGCGACGCCCGATTCAAAATGCAAGTGGAAGCTGGCCGTTAATGACAATTATGTCCGCGCATGCGCACAGCCAAAACAGCGCCATCCCGCGGCGTCAGTTCCAAACAAGTCTCATGTTTTTTTCTCACATAGATTGGAAAGAGTGCTAGATATTCCGTCCAACGCTTTCCATCTGAATTTGAGAGATTGCTTTTTGAATAACGTAACTCAACTCCACGCTGTTTCTTCCCAGAAATAATAAGTTAAAAATTAATTTCTCATTCTCCAGAGTATAGATCTAACCCAGAACCGTTACCTTTTAATCATATGTTGCGCGTTACGATGGCCTCTACAATATTTACATATTATATTTCAATATTAAATAAACTAATTAGTAATTAGTAGTATATTATGTTAACAAGATTTATATTTACGGTCAAAAATATAATTAAACTATTTAAAATTTAATAAAATGTCCCTGGCATTATCATGCTCTAATACCTATGTAGTGTTTGGAAATTAAATATATATACTTTTATTTTTCTTAATTTTTTTATCCATGCTGCAAATAAACAAAAAAACAATTGTCAAATTTATTTTATCGTTTTTAATATATTATTATTTTTGTATATATCATAATTTGTTATGTGCACTTAACGTTATTCCACTCTTCTGTTTTTATATTTTTAGTCCTTTGTTTTGGAAGGTTGCCTGTAAGAGATTGCTTGAAGCAATAAGGCCGCCTTTGCATACTTGTTTGTATTTATTTCTTTTCTGTTTTTTTTTGTGTGCAATAAAGTATGAACTAAACTAAACTAACTATATATATAAATCTATCTATCTATATATCTTATACTGATAAGTTCAATAGCACCAGGGTACCGGACTCTTCACGATGGTTGTTGGTTTGATGAACAAAATAATTAATAAAATTATCCTTGCAAAATAAAACGCCATTTGTCAAGGATGATGCATACAGACACAAACCTATCAAAGCGATAACGCCGCACACGCCTCATTCGCGAAATCCCGTCGTAGGTAAAATAGAACGAAAGGTTTCCCTTTCTCGTTCTAGTATGTTTTGAGAATGAAAAGCGGCAGATCGGCAACGCTTAGTAGTATTTTTGTAGTAGTATATGTTTACGTTATTGATATCTATCTACGTCACACGAAATGCAGTATGTATCCATCTTCGTGAAATGAAGATTAAAATCCTACGTCTAAATTGTTGAGGTATCTTAATAAATTTAAGTATGGTTAATTGATTACTTTATGTATGGGTTTGAAATATTTTACCCTATATGCTGCTCCCGTAAAAGGAACGCAGACCCCTCCATATAATATATACAGGGGGGAATAGGCAGCGCTCCTTTTACGGAAACAGCATATAGGGTAAAATATTTCAAACCCATAACTAAGGAAATCGTCCTTACGAATGGCATTTTATTTTAAAACGACAATTTTATTGCTTACTTGACAATTTTGTTTGAAAAAATTACTTTTTCATTTTTGTGATTTTTTAAAATTATATAAAGTTTTTGTGGAGTAATTAGTATGGATTCATTTAAAGTGGTACTAACACTTCCATCCTGTATATTATTGATAGAGTGAAGTATGGATTCATTTAAAGTGGTACTAACACTTCCATCCTGTATATTATTTTTTTGGCCTCTTGATCCTCCTGTATATACAGGATGGAAGAGGCAGCGCTCCTTTTACGGAAACAGCATATAGGGCAAAATATTTCAAACCCATACCTAAAGAAATTAATCAAGATGCCTCAACAGTTTGGACGTAGGACTTTTTTTTTAATTTCACGATTTTTATCCATACCTGTATTTCGTGTGAAGCGATTACGTATAGATCCCAATTACGTAAACACTTACTACTACAAAAATACTACTAAAGGTTAAACAATTTTGAACTTTATCGCCAAAACCTACGACTCGATTTCAGAATGAGGCGTGTGCGGCAGTGTTCCTTTGATTGGTTTATGTGTGCGTGCGTCGTCCTTACAAGTGTCGTTTTATTTTAAACCGACAATTTTATTATTTATTTTGTTGGAAAAAATAACTTTTTCATTTTTGGGAATTTATTTTTTTCTGATTTATATTAGGCTTTTATAGAGTCGTTAAAACTGTGGTTTCATTTAATGTGGTGCTTACACTTCCACTCTGTATATATAATTTTTTTTGTTGCAGCTGGCATCACGTGGCTGTGATATGATTCTAGTCAGTCGATCCATGGACAAATTGAAGACAACGGCAGCGGAAATTGGTAAGCGTTTTATTTTAACTATGTCACACATATTGTGATTACTTGTTTTTCTATTTTTTTATACTGTAATGTGTGAAGTATTTTAAAATGTAATAAAAAAAGAGAGGCCCGTCATGACGCAGGGGCACAAAATGTGACTGTAAACGCGACTGGTTGTAGATTCGATTCCGACTCGAGGAAATTAAATATTTAATATCTTCAATTTCTTTCCCCGATAACGAGGCAAAGCGTGGCGTTGAGTTTCGCCACTCAATATCCTATCTTCGGCGGAAAGTGGGGTACGGAAGTATCTTAATGGGAACGGAGTCTCTGAACACTAGGTTCCCGGGTTCCATCTGCCTACCTTGTTAAGTCCTGGATAAAGCGTGAAGTTAAAAAATGTAATATTCATATTTTAATAATTGATATAAAAAAAAATACTATAAACTTTTTAATTAAAAAGTTACTAAGAATAATAATTTTCACAGAAAACGACTTTAAAGTGAACACGAAGATAATCAAAGTAGACTTCAGCGACGACGAGAGCATTTACGATAAGATATCTAAAGAGATTGCCGATCTCGAGATCGGCACTCTCGTGAATAATGTCGGCATTTCGTACAACTATCCTGAATATTTTCTGGACATACCCAATTGGTAAGTTCTTGTATTTTCAGTTTCTGATTCTTATATCTATATCTATCTACTTATAATAAAATTGTGAGGGTTCGGTGTCTGTACATGGTAGATAGATAAAAAAAGGTTATAATGGCACCACATTTTATAACGTAGTAGAATAAAAAACGATTAAATTTTAATTTTTTTTTGTCGGTCTGTATGTTTGTTTACGCTTATCTCTGAAACGGCGTAACTGATTTAATTGCAGTGTTCACTATTGAACTTCGCTTAACATTGAGTGTTTAGCTTATTTCAATCGATTTACAAATAAAAAAAAGTTGTATCTCGCACACAGCAGGGTTGGCAGAGGGAACCTAGTGTTAAGACACTCCGTTCCCCACTTTCTGCCGAATTCTGGAGGCACGGAGTGTTGAGTGGCAGAACTTAACGCTTCGCTTTGCCTCGACACTAGAGCGAAGAAATGGAAATATAAATTTAAGTAAATATTTCATCTCCTCGAGTGGGGGTCGAACCCACAAGCAGTCGATTTACAGTCACACTTTGTGCCCCTGCGCCACGACCATCCACGACTATATGTAGCACCCGAATAAAGAAAAAAAGACAAATATCTTACAAATTTATTTTTGGGGGTGGTCAAACCAACGGTTTTCAGCTTAGCTTTAGGAAAGAGCTGGATTATCCAACTAAGCAATATGTTTTTTTTAATATATCGTATATTTATTCGTAACTCATAGAAAATAATTGATGTGAACGAGTGACTAGTAGGTAATCGGTAAATGGGAAATGTGTCTTATTTATGTTTCACATTTAAAAGTCCTTAGCTATAATTTTAAGTTTTTTTTATAACTGTATTGTTGTCTTTTTGATAATTAATTTGCTAAGTAAGGAAAAAATGTGCTTTTATTTCATTTATATTAAAGCAATGTAATAATAAATATTCTTTTCTGATGGATATTTGTCGTTATTTAAACTTAACTTTAGCTTGTGTTAATTGACTTAATTATTTATTTGATGAGAAAAAAAGTGCATCAATTTTGTAAGATTTGAGTCAGTGATAAGATTTTCATCTTCGGATTTTTTTATTTATTTGCCTGTCTAAACTTCTACCAAAAATGTATTAGTTTTACATACTAATGCTACAATACATCGTATTAAACTATTTCTACTCTATAAACATTGTCTGATTACATTAGACCAAGAGTTCCCAACCTTTTCTAAATCAAGACCACTTTTATAACATTTTTGATAGCTGGGACTACTATGCATGTAGGTATAATAAAAATTAACTATGATAAACAAACAAAAACTTCGCTTCGCCGAAGATTTAGATCATTCGCGGAACCAGTGTATTAGACCTTACTTTTGAAAAAGTACAGTATAGTTACACTAGTATTTTTTTTCGCTACAGCCCTCGGAAGCTTATGATAAAATTTTGCTTATTTAAAAACTATTTGTGTTTTGACGTTATTTCCAAGATTTATAAGCCCTAAAGGCCTACTATCGAGCTTTATTCGGGCTGTATTTTCCAACTTTATTCAAGAATTGGTTTCTTTTTCCAAAATAATCACAAAACCTTAAATATCTGTTGAACCACTGAAAATCGCTGAACATGCATGGGGTTCAAATGGATAAGTACAGAACTCCTCTATCCGTCTGTCGCGTTACACTCTGTATAAATAAAAACTATTATTTTTAACTGTAAAAATACAATATTTTCTAAAATATTTTACACCACCGACCGTTGCGTTTAATATCTAGCGATTGAAAATTGAACAGAAACCGCGTTCAGAACGATATTCGAAACGAATGGTAGCAGGTGTTCCTGTAAATAAGTGAAATTGAAATATTATACCTTCTATGCTACCTAAGTCTAGTATTTTGAAGTGTAAATCTATAGTCGTATACGTTATCGTTTGTAACTTAAATATACATATATTTTTTTTAAGAAAACTTGGATGCATCGAGATTTGAACCTGCGCCTCTTGGAAAACGTCCAAGTGCTCTGGCCACTTGTCATATACGTTATCATCAAGCTACGTCAAAATTCTTATACGCTTGGTACATTTTGTTTATCGTGTCTTCTCCGCACTACGTGACATTAGCGAAGTGATATGTGCTCAACTGGCACGTTCGAAACGCCCTAATCAAAGAACCATACCATATCACCTCATCTCCAAAAAGAAATTTATACAAAATCTCGGCTACCCAAAGATGGTTGTTTAAAATTAACATTTGACATGAAAATGTTATTTGTGAAATATTTTTGTAACATTTTAAAATATTATTCTACTTCTAGAAAAAAACTTATTTAGAAAACGTATAAAAATAAAAATCTTTCTTAAGTGTGAAATAACATTTTAAAAAATGTTTAAAAATATTTTATAAATAGTATTCTCTTATGCCAAACGATAATTCTTAGTAATTGTCTTTGGGTAGCGGAAATTTGTAAAAATATCCCTACGGAGATGGTAACACCATACATAAGTTGTAACAATCGTATAAATATTTCGACGTAGCTCGATGAAAACGTATGGCTAAGTGGTCTTAGCGCCTGGTCGGTTTCCAGGGGCGCGGATTCGAGTCCCGCTACGTTCAATTTTTTATACGTTTTCTAAATAAGTGGATAATTTTCTTTCTAAAAATATATAGTGGATAGTTAATTGTGGTATTGATTCTCATTTTTGGGATTTCTATGGCCTGTTACATGGCACGTTACATCTGTATCAAGAATAGGACCTTTCCATCTTAATATTTTCCAGATAGTAATTTTAATATGAACAATTGTCACATTTCCACTTTTTTTTTCACAATAGTACGCACAGCCTTTGACTATATGACTGTAAATCTAATGGTTATGGGTTGCAGTTCAGTGAGGGCAAAGAGTTATTTTCATTTAAAAACGCTAGTGAAACAAAACGCGGCGTTGAACCCCGCCACTCAACAGCCGGTGCCTCGGATACGGGTGAAAAGCGTAGAACGAGGCTTCTCGACACTAGGTTCTCTCCATACAATTGTTAAAAATTTAAGGATAAATGAATATTAATTATGATGGCACAAGCACACTGAGGCCGTGAGCGTTTTACTAAAAATGTAACGGTTGTGGGGTTCGATTCCCATTCGAGACAATGAGTTATGATTATTTCTCCTGATGTATGTATACAAATTAACTCTTTTGTCACCAGGGAGAAATCTGTCAGCAATATTTTAAAAGCTAACACGGTGTCAGTGACGCGGATGACCGGCATGGTCTTACCCGCTATGGTGAAACGTGGGAAGGGAGTGGTCATTAACATAGGATCAGGTTCCTCTATAATACCCAGCCCTCTTCTTACTGTGTACGCTGCTTCTAAGGTATGAGAAAATATATTTTATTACATTTTTTTTAGAAAACGTTTAAAAATTTGGAACATAGCTGGATTGACACCACTTCCGTTGGAAACCATCCAAACGCTCTAACCTTAGTTGGGCCAAACGTTCTCATCATGCTATGTCAAATAAAAATGCTTAGAATTCACAATTTTGTAAGAAAACAATGAAAATTTTGATCGTGATGGAATTTGAATTAGTGATTTTTTCTTATAATGTTAAATCATACTTTGTTTTTTGTTAATTAAAGCTTATAATTTTTACCTACAAATTTCAAAGAGTAATTAAAATATTAATGATCTTGACGTCAATAGAGATTTATCTTGTATAATTTAAGAGTATGTTAAGTTTTAAATGAAAAACTCCCAAATTATAATAAATATTATATAATCACATACCTACTTAAAAAAATCAGCTTCACGCTCCATCTCGCTTATAGGCAAGTGGGCAGAAGGAACCTAGTGTTAAGGCACTTCGTTAGCGAAGAAATGAAAATATAAATTGAAATAAATATTTTCATTTTCCCGAGTGGCTAATAATTTATTTCCTTGAGTGGGGATCGAACTCATGACCGACAGTCGTGGTACAGTCACCCCCCTTGTGTGCGCCACAAATGCCTCACATGCATACCTAATACATACATATTCTTTCAACATAAATAGAGATGAATATGACTCGTTATAGGTATATGTAAATTAAATTTGTGGAATTTAAGTAAGCAATACTTATTCGCGGAAAGTGGGGAACGGAGTGTCTTAACACTAGGTTCCCTCTGCCTGCCCTGCTGTGTGCAGGATACAAAGTGAAGCTGAAAAAACAACTTATTCTACTACTGAGTTAGCCGTATATGTACAGTACGCTTGATGTCTTGGTGGCTGCACTGAAGTTAGCTGTAGATGGGCTGCGCATATTTTTTTTCCTGAATATAAAATGCGCACAGTTGACAGCCTAACTTCAAGATGGCCACAACACATTGGCTGTACTATATAACATAACCCTCTCTTGCAGGCGTTCGTGGACAAGTTTACCGAAGGCCTCGAAATGGAATACTCCAAACAGGGCATCACTATACAATGCGTGATGCCCGGTTTTGTCTGCTCCAATATGTCCGGCATACGTCGTAGCGGCTTTTTGGCACCCACGGCCAAAACATTTGTTAAATCTGCGTTGTCTTTAGTCGGGGTTACGTCTAGAACACCTGGATACTTCCCTCATGTGTTTTTCTTCGCTCTCGTCGACCATTTGAATTGTATTTCTAGTCGACTTGTCACGTGGCTCGTCGTCCGCACAATGGAAAACACACGCAGCAAGGCCCTCAAAAAGTACAAAAAACAGTAAATTCGGTTATACGGGAACCTATACTAATATTATTCTATTTAATATTTGTGTATAGATTTAGAACTGCATGCTCTAAGCCAAAGAAGTGCTTGTCAAACTTTTAGGTTTACTTCCATTCATGTATTTGGTTAGGTATATAAATGGTAATACTCCAATATTACGTCAGTTTGAATGGTCTATGTTATATTTAATATTAAGCTCAAATTTTTTTGTCAAAATGGTTCAATGTATAACAATAATTTTACAATTTTTTTACAAATTTTCCTTAAGGTTTCATATTTTTTTTAAAATATGAACTCTAAGCTAGATCACTTGTACTGACCTCATGAAATATTCCTATAATATTAATCTGTACATACTCTTTCCGATATTCTTATTTACTCCACTTTACTATAAGTAATGTCTTCTCAAATCTTTTGGTGTCTAAAGTAGTGTATTAATCGAGTTATTACAATAATATTTACTTCACGAGATGGGCAGAGAGATAGCCCATATTTTATAGCCCAAATAGTAATTAAAATTAAAAAAACAAGAAACATAAGTCATCTTATCAAATTTAGTGTTTGTCTTGCGTTTATCTTTTAAGTGGTTTCAGAAATCACTATGAAGATAATGCATATTTAAAATATAGATGTCTATCGGGCTAACTAGATTAAGTGATTAATAAGATATAATTATAGTCCATAAGAAAATGGCAAGAAAAAAACGACATTTAATCAAAACAAATTTCTCTGCTCACCTCGAAAAAATTAGATGCATGATATGATAATCGTAGTTTTACAACCCCCGACAAAAAAACCCTGAAAAAGTAAAGAAACAACTAAAAAAGAGCTGATAATCTTCAAACGAATCATATCTAAGAATAGTTTATACAGTCAAATTTCAAATAAAAAAAAAACAATCAAAAGCGGTTCATCCGTTTGGGAGGTCAAACTTCCCTATAACATGGGAAGGTTTTTGCGTCGGGGGTTAAAAAAAGGGAGTTAAAATTATATTTACTGATAACACAGTCAACGGTCGTCGTGTTCATTAAACTATATGTGTCTAGGATTTTTGTTTTATAGTAGAATTAGTAGTTGATGGGATGTTTAAAAGTATATGATATTCAGCAATTAAATGGTTTAAAACTGATATCGGTGTTTCATTA